>JAQIWG010001082.1:0-26793 GCA_034695025.1 Chamaedrilus cognettii
GTGCTTCTCAAATGAAAGCTATGAAGCGTTAGTGCGAATATCCCTTGTAATAGGTAGGTCTATTATAAATTAGGAATATTCGTAGCCCAGTCACCCCCCTTCCCCCCCTCCCCCAGTAAACATCATATCTAGTATTGTCTCCGTGCCGCGATGCACGTCGCTGAATTATTCTCGTCAGTCTTGTCTGCAAAATATAACTTTAAAAAGAAGAAGATTATACCTAATTTAAATTTTTCGTTCAATGTTTATTAGTATTTAATAAAGATGGCGACCTCCATGAAGCGCGTGGTTCCTTGGTTTGATCGGTAAAATTAGGCGTATCTTGACTAATTTCGAACTGTCATCTTGCAAAGTTTTCTGTTATATCTAAGTTTCTGACAGAAATGTATATTTGTGTAAAATTTTCAGACTTTAGGCCTATTGAGATAGTTTTAATTTGGTGTACGAGTTTATTTTGTTTCCAGAAGTGAATGGGAGAATGTTTTTCGTGAGATCTATTCCGGCGATAGACTGAAGCAGCAGCATGCCCTCGATAGAATCGCTGTCTGGAAATGCAGGTTGGCATTCATATTTATCTACTTATACTTTGCTCATAATTATATCTATATTTTTTCTTATATATATATATCTATTATATATATCTATATAGTTCTTGATAATCTACTATGAAACTTACATGAAGGAAGCGTAGACGTTTTGAATTACAAAATGATTGACAATGATTGTCGTTTTTTATGGTTCGAAGTTGAAGCTTAGTTGGGAGTTCGGAGAGCTAGCCTACAAGAGTTAGGGGCTGTGGTTAAGAATCTCTGTATGTTTAAATTTCACTTAGTTATCATCCTTTTAAATCTAACCATGCACTTCTATGATATGGCCCTTAACATTTAATATATTATTTACCTGAAAATATGGTTCCATACTATAGATCTCACGTATAATTAGGCATGTATTGACTAAGTATAGCAAGTATACTGACCGTATATATGCGCTACTCTTTTGGAATGCTAGAGTGAGTGTGATGTGATTTAGAGTGACGCAGCGCCTGTCGACAGCCATTGAGTGCACGTGTCAGCTTGTCTCGGCCCTGCTGCAAGACCCCAGTCCCACGGGCGTACAGCTGCTGAATGACGCTGCAGCCGATCAGACTCTCAGAATGCTCTACGGAGTCGCCGTTGTTCGGTCAGTGAAGCGTGATTGCACTTGTTTTGCAAAAAATTAAGCATTGGTGTCAGGATACAGTAATTATGCTGCATTCAACTTGATGCTGCCTTCAACCTTTGGTATAATCTTCTTCTTTTTTAGTTAGATTTTGCGGACAAGACTGACGAGAATAATTCAGCAACGCGCATCGCGGCACCGAGAGAATACTAAATTATGGTATGGCGTTGTTTTTTGGCTGCGTTTGTACTTATCGTTCGTAACTATTTTAATGTAGTTTTTTGTTGTAGGTTTGTGAGTCTGGTGACCGAGAAGGGTCAGACAAGGCTGTACGCGCTGAGGACCCAGTTGTTAGCGGAGAAGGTAGTAAATGCTAATTATAATGATCGTCCCCTTGTGACTATCGTCAATTGGTACGCGGCAGTTATTTTGTGATTGGCAAGTTTTGAATTTGTGCTAGGATGATGACTGTGACTGCGCAATGCCTTGTAATGTGGGGCAGTGCATTGTTTGTTGATACTCTTAAATTTGATGATCTTAAAATCTCTTCAGACCTAATTAACGCTTAGCTAACAATGAAGTGACACCCTCGGGACAGCTGCCTTCACTAAATTAATATCATTGAGTGGTCTTTAAAAAACGCTTTCGCGGGAAAAATTTCACACTTTGATGCGCCACCAAAAGAAATGATGTATGTTTGAGATGCTCTATTTATTGGCGGATCTATTTATAGCTCTGTCAGGCAGACAGAGCTATAAACGGCTCTATTAAGGAGGCTAAGATGCTGTCGCTGGCTGTCCCCCCAGATTGGTATTCCCGAGTGGGTGGTATCACTGAGACACGAGACTGCGCACGGTGCCCTACCCTCCCTCGCTCGACTCAGACAGGGGGTGCTGTTCGCACTCGACTGGCTCAAGGTAGACTGCTTCACTTCTTCCAGAGCTTTTATTTCGTCACGTCCTTCTCGTTCCAAGTTTATCAGTATATCTTATATAGTGTGAGGAAATTGTATTTAAATATAATTTGTAGCTATCTCTTTGAGAGATGTAAGATTTTCCTGCAAATATTTTTTTCTTATTTTTGCTTGTACTTGTGAATGCTGGAATATTACCAGTAATACATTATGCTGTTGACGAGCTTTGTTCAAATTTCTAAGCTATTAATTTTTCTATTTATTTGTCTATTGTGAAACTACTTTACTAATGATTTCAAAAATAGATATTGGAGTTTATGATTTTTGAGTGATTTCTTTGTGATTTTGTTCTACGTTAATGTGTGATAGACTGCGGTAGCTTGTTTCACAGTGCAGAAGTAGGGTATATGCAGACCTGTTGAACTTGTGTATTGACTATGATTGCTGTACAGAGAGAATACTGGGAGGCAGAGATGAATGACAACCCTTTGGTTCAGGATGAAATGTCTGACAGTGAATCGTCCGTTGACGCAATGATTGGCACATACGCGCAACGAGCTATCTCCGACCTGCTCGTTGAAATATCTCAGTATCAGTATTCATGTCAGGTGCGGTAGTGTGATTTGGTTTGTTGATCATATTTCATCATCGTGGTTATGGTATACTAATCGTGGTGGACAAATCTAACAATTCACAATATTTTTTTATAGTGTTCAGCGATTTGAATTTTTTTTCTAGTAGTCTGAGCTCGGTGCATGCAGTCAGTATGATTTCTTTAAAAAAATTCAGGTTCTATTTGCTCGCGGAGTCGTATGGCGTATTGACATTTTGAGTTGCGTTTGATTTGCGTGTAAATTTATATAGCTTGTCGGTGCTGTAGGAGACTTGTGATGATGGATCTGCCCTGACACCGCTGCTTAACTCTCTGAGGACCTTTATCAAGAAGAGAAGGTAGGCTCGATGTTGCTGAGATTTCAAATGCAAATGATTATAGAAATCTATGTTTCGGTATCTGTAAAAGTAAAAAATGCCAGTATTTTGGAGTCTATGCTCAAATACAAGATAATCATCTGTGCTGTACTTAAGCTTTACTCCCTTTTCCATGACTTTGTATCTATGAATAGTTTGTATTAATGTGTAATTCTGTCTCTTCACAACTTTGCGCTTCAGCATAATTGTATAATGATGAAGTCATTGCTATGTTATCCAGTGTTATCAATACTGGTGCGCTGGCGTGCTGTTGCGTTAAACAGGGTGTTTTTACAGTGGCCTACACTAAACAGGGTTTTTTCTAAACAGGAGTTTGGTGCTGACAACTCTAGTCGATGACGGATATCTTGTTTGCTCAAGTGAACAGCTGACAGCACTGGGCATTGACTCTGCAGGTTCCTCAAGTCTTTGCCTGCATCAAGTTTGAGTAGTAATAAATTGGATTACCTTGTAGCCGACTTAATATTTTAATGCAGCAATGTGAACGATAGCTTTGAAAGATTTTTTTTCCGACTGAAAGATAAGGTATTGGATCATCAAGATATGCATATCACTTATTGCTTTGAAATTTCTAATTGTCAATGTGTTCGTATTTGTAGATTTGTATATCTTTTATTTTCGGAATGTTACATTTTTAATACGCTCCTTTATGCGATAAATATTTTAGTGTGTCACTTGATTCTTTCAAATTTTATACATAGCTTTTTCTCTGCAATCCTTTACTTCCGGTTTTCCTTGAGCCAGAACTGAGGTTGTATGTCTGCTCAGACCTGCTACGACTGGAGTCAGGCGTAGCTCTGCCCGACTCTCTTACGTCGGTGTGGAGCCCAGTGCTGGAGCTCATGGCTCGACTAGGCCTCACGTCCGTTCTGCTGGATGCCCTGGTGGAGCGAATGGGAGGGCAGGAGGGACGTGTGGGGGCAGGTGGGGGGCTTGTGGAGAGGCTCTGTGCCGGGTGGATGCATAAGCTTCTGTCACTACATTCCGGTGAGGGGAGAGAGAGAAAGAGTTCTTTTGCTACATCTAGTGGTTTTTATCAATTTATTTAGATGCGAATTCTAGCGTTATGTATTGCATCGAACGTGCTAGAAGTTGTAGAAATTATGTATTGTGTTCATGCGTGATCAGTTGTGTTTGAAAGACATGAGTAATCACGTTTTCCTGCGTTTTAATGTTGGCTGTTTTAATGGTTACAAAGATAATTAGTTTAGTGATGGTTTTGATTCGTATGCAATAAAGAATAGTTTAGCGAATGAGAGGGATAAAAATTGCGTACATTTTACAGTAACTGTGAAGTTGTGTTAATTTTTTGTGCGTTTGCCCATATCGTGAAGTAAGGCAACATTGCTTGAGCTAATATGGTTACTGGTATTATGGAGGAGGCGTGTATTGTTTTGTTAGATAGGTCTTCTGCTCGAAAAACTGCTAATCATGGAATAAATGGTCGATCTTTGCTGAAGTCTGTTCTTCTGAGGCCAAACAGATGGACCTCGCTGCTTCTGCCAAGGTATGGCTCTTCAACCCGTAGTGTTTCACTCTTACAATACGGTAAAAAACGGCTACGCGTATATATACGTGTCATCTTCAATGAGCGCCACATTGTAAGTTATGATTTATATGGTAAACGAATGCTTTTTAACTTAAGGCGCAGTTTGGTTGGGAGGGTAAAATGCGGTTTTTGACCTTTTCTCAGACTGTATTATCCGATGACTGTAATGGTGCCCAGGGTCGTCATTATAACTTGTGTGCGTCTGTCATGCTTGAAAATGATAAAGGTGCCTTCTTAAATTAAACTGCGAACACGTAATGATGATTTATAATTTGGTTTAAAATATTAATTTAGAATTTATCTACTAATGGTTGTGTATTATTTATTCTTGTTTGAAGGAATTGGTTGATATGCATCTTATTTTTCTATGATTTATTGTAAATTTCTACCATTATCTTATATCTGCGGTGTTTAAATGTTTATGTTTAGTAATATTTATTTTAAACTGAATGTTTAATCAGCGTAGTCTTGTGGTTGCAGCGTGTTTGCGGTGTGTACGCCGGCGCTCTCTGGTGAGACCAGGAAGCAGTTGACTAGACTGGTTCACTGCTACACGACGCAGCTGCGCACGACACAGCGTGGCGCGGCAGACAGAGTCAGTACAGAGGAGCAGACTCTCTACACTGTCGACATGCTCACAGGGGCCGTGCAAGCGCTGGCAGAGCAAGCAACGAACCGTGGCCTGCGCTGGCAACTAGCCACCGGTATCAAATAGACATTTCATGCGCTTTTATTTATTTAAATTTTTTAACTTGAAATTTTTGCTGATATTGCATTCTTCACAAGCTTCTGAGAATATTTCTGATCGTTGTGATGTTGTCGTGCAGAGCGAGTGGATTGGTCGGCTTGTCCCCTGGGTCACTGTCCCGGTCAGTCGATCACTTATACATCCTTGGAGCTCCCCCCTGCCGTCAATGGTACAACGCCGTTCAAGGTCATCCAGTATGACAATGCCGAGAGGTATGTTAACACACCCTGACAACTTGGATCTAGCATAGTATTGTAGTGTATCATATACACTACGATGGCCTCGGTGTTCGATACATTTGTTCGATACGTATATTATAATTCTATATGTTACCAAGTACAATGCTATGGTCTTGGAAAGTAGTGTTTTGTATTTCAATCGGAATATATTAGGTTACAGTATCCAACTGGTATGATACGCTGATTGATCCAAGTTTTTTGTAACTTGTAACTTTACTTCCCATGTAGTCTATAAAATTAATTTAGATTCTTAGATTTATGACGCAATACTCTTCAAGTTGTGTAGTAGCCTACCAATGCTGCATGTTGAGCAGTTTCGTTGTATGTTTCAGTACGTTGAATGGTGCGATGGGAATGGGTTGTGATGAATGCGCGGAAGAAATCGCAGTAAAAAAATCCTTGACCAATAGTGCATCAGTACATAATACTGGCCACAATGTAGAGGATTTGGATTTCATAGAGACAAAAGAACATTTCAATGATTACAGCAACCTGTCGATATTTTAGAAATGATTGCGTTTGAATAAATGCTTTTCTGCGCATAATTTGCTTTGTGCATTTCATGGTTAATTCTTGATAAACATTACACACTTTGCAGACTGCCTGGTGATAAACCATAAGCTACTAAAATTATGCAAATTATTAGTACGGTAGGCTGTTGAAGTGTTATATAACATTGTTCTATGTGCTGCTATGTGTATTTAAAAACGACAAGCGCTCAATGCAAAAGTTTTTTTACATGTTAGCGTAGTTTTGATAAGGATAAGATAAAACCACAATTTTGATAAGGTCAATTTCTGACCTATCAACACACAATTTATCATTTCAAAATCCAGACCAAAATTTCAATGTTGCACAAATTTTAGAGTTCATTCTGAGAGCAGCTCGAATAAATATTGAACAACATTACAACAGTCGGAACACAGCAGAGAACGGGTCACTTTCAAGACCCTTTTTCAAACTCGCATAAAAAAACCACTTCCAGCGAGATTTTGATCAGACGACTGATTTTCACTGCAACAGCTTTGACTTGAGTCATTGGTAAAGCGTATCTTTCAAAAAACGTCGAAAAGTATCTTAAAATACATAAAAGCATCCAGAATGAACTTTGTAATAATATAGTTCATCTGCCATTGTCCATCAAATTGTATCCAATCTAGGCGATGCTCCGCGCGTACCGTGTAGCACAATTCTTTAGGTGTCAACAAATAATTTCTGTTAACGCCTTACACGCTTCTCGTGCACCAAAGCATGCGCAGTGCAAAACACATTTCGCTCACATTACAAACTGATCTCCTATCTTGAAGCAAATATATCTTTGGATCGCCTCTCAACATTTCATGCTTCTACGCATCCATTTCCAGCACTTCTAATGTCTCCGCTCACTATGGTTCTTTACTTATGTGTGGTCCACTGTCCAGTATCCATGGCCCACATGGTCCAAGGTCCCCACAGTGGATCTATTTAGGCTTGGTCTCCTGATCGGAGACCTTGCGTATGAAGACCGCATCCTCGGGGGGCGGTCCCTTCATTTCGTCATCCTCAAAGTTGTACGAGGACGCGATGGCGAGGATAGAGCCGTCGTGGCTGAAGGAAAGCGACGAGATGCTCGTCGGGTATCTGCATACAAACTCAATCACTTGAGTGTGGCGCGTAAGAAAACTGTTACAGGCTGCACTAATTCCTTGCAAACCACTTGCGATCTAAAAATTACTAGAGAAAAAGATGCCATTTAAATAATCATTTTGCAAAAGATGTAAAACATATGCCAATTAATTGAATTTTCATTTCGCGAAAGATTTAAAACCTATCTTCACGCAAATAGAATTTCACAATATCAAGGGAAGAGCTCAGGGAAGGAGCACGGATTGACAAAATGCAGACTGAAGTGAAAAACAAAGCCAAAATTTAAAAGCAAGCTCATTGCATAAATGCATAATGAAAATAAAAACGCAATAGTAACAGCGAATACATCAACGAGCATCGCCTATATAACATTCACTGCATTTTCAAAGGATCAGAAACCCTTCAAATTCACGCGAATTCTCAAATCTAAAAACAAATTCATAGCTGATTAAACTTACAAAATTTCCATCCACAACTTGCAATTGGCACACTGCACAAACAATTAACATCGTACACGCCGACAGATCATACTTGTGGAACTGGCAGAGTCGTTTCTTGTTGAGCCCGTCCCACACGTTGACGAGCCCGTCGGCTCCTCCGGTCGCAAACGTGTTGTAGCTGCCGTGGAAGGCGACCGCGTTGACCGGGTAGATCTTCTCCACGCCGTCCTCCTTGAGCCGGTGACACTTGAACGCGTACTTCTTCTTCTGCATCTCCGGAGACGGGTCTAGGTATTCCACCGCCACGCGACCTGGGAAAAGACCCAGCAACAGAATGTTTAGAATCTCCTGTGAGTAAGGCAGCGTAAATAACAGAAATTTAGCTCTAGCAAGAACCCTAACCATCGCCCTGACCTCAATAGAATCTGTCAGGACATTCCACAGCGTTTCGGCTCAAAAATCCTCATTGCGACCAACCAAGCGCCAAAGAGGGACTTTGATAGCGTTCATTATCATTTACCAAAATTACACGCAAGATCATGACAGTTGGAAAATATGCATTAGAGAGAAATATCACAAATTAGAAACAATATAATTATTCATCTTCATCCTAACTGCATAAAAATTCAAAAATTGGCTGAATGGAAGCGTGCTACAAAGAGCCTCCTCCCACCTTCTATGGAGCTGAGCACGTATCCCTGCTTGTTGGGGAAGCAGCGGATGCAGCGCGTCTGGTACTTGAGGCTCGACTCTCGGCGCTGCTGCACGTAGCCCGTGTTGCGCAGGTCCCAGACTAGCACGCGCCTCCCGGCCGTACCCACCACCAGGCGCTCTCCACACAGCGACATTGTGTAGACCTGCAGCAACTAGCCATGTTGTAGACCTGCAGGAACTAGCCATGTTGTAGACCTGCAGGAACTAGTCATGTTGTAGACCTGCAGGAACTAGTCATGTTGTAGACCTGCAGGAACTAGTCATGTTGTAGACCTGCAGGAACTAGTCATATTGTAGAGCAGCAAAGTAATCTTATTTTTATCACAGCAACAGAGCAGTAAACTTATTTTATTAAATCGAGCAAGCAAACGTTAAACACACCTGAAAGAATCATCGAGTGAATACCAAGGAGTGTCGATGCTAAATAAGGAATGAATACATGTGACGGATGGAAAACATGCAAGAATAGTGTAGACCTGCAACAATTAGAGAGCAGGAATCTTATAGTACGCATACATGCCATATCTCGCTGAGGGAGAAATGGAGCGGACTCAAAGGAGTGCCAAATGGAGTTGAAATGAAGTTCTTAACAAATTGGAATTAAGCCAATCAATATGGATAATTTAACCTTACGTTTTATTTAATAATATTTCATATTCTATCATAAATAATAGTGCAAAACCCCAGCTCCATCAGTCCTTATCAGGGCGCTAACGTACAAACCTGTGTACAAACATGAACATTAAGAGATACGACAACAAAAAAAAGGAGGTTAGTTAGTTTGTATTTTCTTATAAATAATGAAAAGAGAAAAAAGTATAATGCACGATTCGTTTAATAAATGTCACAATGGACCAGCGACAGAGAGCGGAGATGCATTTCGGCCTGACCTTGTCTGGCTGAGTGAAGGTGCCGGCCTGGGTCGGAGACCGAGGGTCCCACAGTTTGACGGTGGAATCCCAGCTCCCCGTCACTGCTGCGTTGATGTCCTGCGAGTACTCCACACAGCGTATCGGAGCGTCGTGCGTACCGATCACCGTCTCTGCACCACCACAACGATGTTAGTGGCCTTGAAAATATACGCAAAAGTTGTGAAAAGATCAGACTCTACCTCAAAAGAATGTGGTAAATTTAGTGTGAAACTGCAGCAAAACTTTGCAACATCATTTAGTATCAATTAAATGAAAATAATGGTAATTTTCCATTAAAAAATGACAAACTTTTATTAGTTATAGCAACTTAGTTAATTATAGCAACTTAGTTAATTATAGCAACTTAGTTGTTAATGATTAAAACAAGGTCTTTCCAAGCTGCTCTAAAAACGAAGTCAAGCCTCGTTCAACTGTTATAATTAATTTTTGGGTATAAATATGCAATAAAGCGCATCAATATATATGCAACTTTATATAAGTATAAAGAAAATCAAACGGCTTACCCGAGTTTGTGTTGAAATTGAATATCTTCAGTGTGTTGTCCAGTCCCCCACTGAACACATGACCGCCATCCTAGACAATATATGCACGCGAGGAGAATTAGCACTGCTGCTACAGTGATGAATATACAATTAGATCTAATTAAGCCATTGAATCGTCTGGTATTGAACATTCACCTCGACACTATACACAATAATACATCAAGAGCAAAAATACATCCAAAAATGACTCGGATGTACCTGAAAGCAGCAGTCAAGCACGGGAGCGGGGTGCGAGTATTGAACGCGCAACACGTTCTCGTTGACGTCATAAAGTCGAACGGATCCGTCCCACGATGAGACGAGCACAAACTGGGTCGAGTTAGGCGCAAACCGCACCGTCGAGATTCCGTCCTCTGGCGGGTTGTTTAGCTTTATTTCGCTCATCGTCGAATGTAATCGTTTTCTGCTACACACAAGAACATCAACGTCACATACATGATTCAAAGATCTACTACACTGAAAACCAGAAATTGTTACTTCAGATATTTTAATAGGAGTTTATACTTCAGATATCAGAAGCTTAGATCGCGCATACACTAGCTGCACTCTGTTGTAGAAAGAAGGACCTTTTTTAACAAAAATTTGAATTTTGGGTAATCACTTTAAATTATTGTGATACGATGTGTGTAGGTCATGGTCAATTGGTCACACGTCAATTGGTTTGGTTCGAGGGCCAAGCCCCACCCCCTTCATTACCATACGTCCGTCATTGTACTGCCTGTAGTGAGGAGCCTTGGTTCATACCCAAAAAAGTGGGCGATATTAGGGAGAAACATGAAAACTACACATTGTTTCTAAAGCGTCATCTCAAGCAGTCTTACCTAAGTCGGGCCCAATGTAAATGTAGTGTTTAATGAAACGTGGCACCTAATTTAATGCTAATGCACATAAGGTCACAAAAAATCTAGATATCTATAATTTATTTATTAAATTCTGTGTCAAAAATACAGAAATTCAAAAACGTGTCTACGGACAAAATTTGTAATTGCGAGCAGTGTTAGCACTCACCTTTTAAAACAAATCTGCTAATTTATTTCTATTTATAAAGCAAATTCTCCGACGAAAAATATCCAACTAAAAACACAGGCCAAAGCTAAGAAACAGCGCAAACACACAAAAAAGTAACAAGCAGTGTCCAAAAAGATTTTTAAAGAAAAAACACTAACTGAAAAGAATAGGACACATTCTGCTGGTCAAAAGACAGCGGCCTTGTCATGTTTGTCGCCAACAAAAAAACAAGTTTTTTTCCAACTGAGCTTGCGAGCGGTGGGGGGGGGGGGAGGAGCACACGACACACATTTCAAAAACCAAAAGCGTAAATCTCAAACAGTACCAATATGATTCAAAAAGTCTAAAGCCGATTGCTAAACTTCGATTTAAAGCTTATTTTGTAGTCCCAAATTAACCAATCACATTATTCGCTACAATTCTTTCATATATTTTCATTGGTTAATTCGGACTATAAAATAAATTCGCACTTCAAATCGAAGTCTAGCAACCGGCCGTTAATCGCACATAAATCGCACTCAAATCGAGGTCTAGCAACTAACCGTCATGGCTCTAGCACAGATTACGCACAATGCCTGCATTGTTATCAGCCACACCCATTCGAGCCTACCTACTATAACTCCTAATCTCGCGTAACGCACTAATGCAGCCAAAATCATATTACATATTGCATCCCATATGCTTAAAAAAAAAATTTCAAACGTAAAATTTTTCATATAATTTTTTTGGGAATCGTCTTGTTGAGATCACTGCACTTCTTGCTTTAATAGAATAGAAATAAATATGCTCAAATTTAATCAATGGAACACAAAATTCCCTAATTACTTCCTATTGGCTTCTTTTTAATTATAGCATTGAGTGGCTGCTATCGCCGCTCGTGTTGACTGCCCATTGTTCGACAATTTTGCACGATTGTCATTGGTGAGACAGATATTAAGTAGAATCATTATTAGGAGAACCTCGCCTTCATGAACAGTTGTTATTTGGACGGCATTCGGAATCAGTTTGGCGCGTATAAGTACAGTTGTTTCTGCGCATACAATCAGGATGTCTTGTCAGTAATTGAATTTTACTACGAATATTGCGTTTAGTTTGTTAATTTATGACGAAGAAATGGTTCAAGGTCGAACATTGTGCTCGTAATATGTATAAGAACGAGATTAACTGCATTGCACGAGCAGAACTGAGTTAATATCTGAGTTGTTTTCTTCTTATTTTTAGATGTTATGACGGACTCAGTATTCTCGACCAACAGAAAGAACCGCCAACCAAACAACCCACGCTCTACTTCGTTTCTTTGGAATCAAATTTCTGCCCATCCAGCAACTCCAGCGCTTATTCCATTCTCGGATTCCTCTTCCATCAGCCAGTCATCAGCCAATCATCACGCCCCCTAGATGACCAAGTGTGTTGGTCAGTCAAGTCAAGGTCAAAGCTCTGATGCGATCGCTGCAATGGCATGTCTTCCGCGCCGCTTTGTTCCAATCTCAACTTATGACCCGTTACCAAACTCCTTCCTCGCTCAGGACACTCGACACAAACGCCATGTAATCATTCGCCGAATTGACCTTGACCCTCCTGATTCTCTTGGCATGAATCCTCACCCAGAACAAGTCGACGATGCTAGACAGTTCGGGTTTTTATCATCACATAGAACGCACTCGCGTCAATCCTCTCTTCCGCTTTTTGTTCCCAATTCTCCATCCCGCGATTCCTCCGACCAATCGGACGAGACTTTGCCGTTTTCTGGCCAATCACAGCTGGCCGCGCTGTTGCGCGATGTAGCGATGCTCGGCGCGTTGACGCACGAGAACGTCGTAACGGCGTACGAAGTCGTGATGTCGCCCTGTCGCGTGTTTCTCGTTCACGCTTCACCGAGCACAGATCTGGTTGCGGTGACGCGCGTCGGGGGTCGGTTGGGGGGCGAGCACGCGCGGCTGTTTACCTATCAGGTGCTACGTGCCCTCAAGTACATGCATTCAGCTGGAATCTGTCACTCATCGCTTAGTCCCGCCCACCTGCTCATAGACAGTGGTGATCTGACGCTTAAGGTCGCGGGCTTTGTGAAGGTCGGTCACTTATTCGATATATAATGCATTATTTTTTGTCTTAGAACTCAAATTTTGTCAGATGTGATACAGTGAGGATTCAGCGATGCGTTGCTGCGGAATGAATTTATTGTTCGCATTAATTGTAATATTCGGTTGAATTTTGAGTTGCTAGAGTTATTTTTAAATGAATTTATTTTATTTTGTCAACTTGTAGTTTCTCGTTTCTATAATGTTGTCTTTTTCATGATAAGTGTGGAATTGCTCTAGTACATCAATGTCAAATGGTACACTATATAATCTGAAAGTGCTTCCGGCTAATATGCAAATTTTGTAATTTTATTTGAGAGTACTATTGGGGTCGGTTTTTCCAACACGGATTTAATTGTGGTTCAGGATTTAGTCTGTGCAAAGTGATGGATTAAATCCTGAACCACCATTAAATCCACGGTGGAAAAACCGGCCCTTAGATTTGCTCATGATTGCAGCACGCGGCTGATTTGGATGAGGTCAGGTCCCACGCCTACCTTGCTCCGGAGCAGCTGATGGGTGCTGAGGCTTCGACTGCAGTTGATGTGTGGAGTGTGGGTTGCATTCTTGCTGAGATGGTCACCGGACAAACGCTGTTCAAAGGTATGATCTACTGTTGCTGAAAGTCACCAATGTCATTTCGATTTTTCTTAAAAGATTTGGCACGCGTACAATATTGTGAAATTTATTTATTTGAGTCTCGCAAAGTTACAATTTGTTGATGCTGTGTTTAATTTAAAGGACAGTGATATTTTATTTATTACAAAATATATTGAGCGCAGTGAACAAAAAAGTTTGCTATAGAGGTCCTCTAATTGTATGTGTTGTAGATTTATTTTGCTAGACCTCTAGGATTGAATTATTGATATATCATACGATAGTTCTTAATGTCTA
Source organism: Chamaedrilus cognettii (assembly GCA_034695025.1). Taxonomy (NCBI): domain Eukaryota; kingdom Metazoa; phylum Annelida; class Clitellata; order Enchytraeida; family Enchytraeidae; genus Chamaedrilus; species Chamaedrilus cognettii. The sequence continues at coordinate 13,832 of JAQIWG010001082.1, forward strand.
AAATTTGGCGCATTAGCTAAAGTTACTAAGGAGTTGCGTCATGGTTTTGTCATGGTTTCTTCTAATCCTCAAGTATTTTTTCTCAGGTATCTCAGCGATGGACACGCTGCTCAAAGTGACCCACAGCGTGGACCTCTCTGACCCCCAGTGGTCCCAGGTTCTCAGGGTCATGCCAAACAAGCTGCTCAAGAACCATCCAATGAGAGCGCGGCACCCTCTCTGCACCAGATTGGCTGGCCACGACCTTCGGGGTATGCAGATATCCTGACTTGACCTAATTTTGATGTCTCAGCCATTCAAATCATTTTTCAATGATCTAACTTTTTGGTTCATTTTCACCTACACTTTAATGATTCATGAGTATGTCAATACTCAGGGTATGAATATGTATGAGAATGTCGATACTCAGGGTATGAGTATGTATGAGTATGTCAATACTCAGGGTATGAGTATGTCGATACTCAGGGTATCAGTATGTATGAGTATGTCAATACTCAGGGTATGAGTATGTCGATACTCAGGGTATCAGTATGTATGAGTATGTCGATACTCAGGGTATGAGTATGTCGATACTCAGGGTATCAGTATGTATGAGTATGTCGATACTCAGGGTATGAGTATGTCGATACTCAGGGTATCAGTATGTATGAGTATGTCGATACTCAGGGTATGAATATGTAGATATTCAGGGTATAAGGATGTCGATACTCAGGGTATGAGTATGTCGATACTCAGGGTATCAGTATGTATGAGTATGTCGATACTCAGGGTATTAGTTGCTTAGCTTTCAGTTTCTAATAAATTTGATGTCCAGAGTGGAATTTTATATGGTGCAATGCAATGACAATTGACCTCTGCTTTCGTGCTGTGGTATTAATTGAATCACTAGGAATACTCTGTAATGTGGTAGGGTTGAATTTCAATCACGGTTCACTGCTATAGAAATTTAATTGATTGGTGATTGATTTATTGATTGTAAATTAATTGATTGTCCCATTCTGCTTGCCTGCAGTGGTATCACTGGTGGAGCAGCTGCTCACCTTTGACCCCAGTCGTCGACCCACGGCCCCCGACGCCCTCTCCCACCCCTACCTCTCCGAGTACCACTGCCCATCTGACGAACCCACTGCCTCCCCACCCATCCCTTCTAACCCGCAAGCCTTCTATTCGCCCCCCGGAGGCTACGCGCACCCCCCACGGAGTGAATCGGCGCGGAGGACACAGGATAGCAGGCAGAGGGTGAGATCCGCTGGGAGGGGGGAGTTAAGTGGAGGGGAGGGTGGGCGTGAGGGGGATGTGAGGCGGGGGTTGCGGGGAAGGGGCGAGTGCAATGGTCTGCAGACTGGCAGCAGGCCTTCGTCCCTTCTCACTGGTCGAGCAGTGATGCAGACTAATAGACAAGTGGCGCAGATTAACGGACAAATGACACGGGTTAATGACCGGTTGGATGGCGTTAGTTTGAACAGCACTCGGGCGATGCCAGAATTTCCTCTGTACGATAGTCAAGCAGGTGTCAGGGACTCGGGGACTAAGATGAAGGTGGTTGCTGCGGCGGTAGACGACACGAGCGAGGAAACTGTGGAAATCTTGCGCATCCGGGCAGCAGAGGTGTTGCGAAATCCTCACTTTTCAAGTTGTCCTGGTTCCGAGGTGCGCGTTAATGCCAGTAATCCTTCAAGTTTTGACGTGCGGGCTTTGGGAAAAGTATCGTCCCTTGATTCAAATCCCGCAAATGACGTCAGTTTTAGAGGGGTTTTAAGCTCCCCCGGGGAGATTACTACTGTCTGCCCACCAAGGTTTATCAGTCCAAACGAAACCATGTCTGATTTTCTGAGTGTTTCCTCAGCTGATAGTCCCAATCCTGAGCAGGCTCTGGCTTACTTTGACACTGTCGCTCATTATTTAGAGTCCCTAGATTCATCAACCAATAGGCTGCTTCGATTTGGAGCCAGACACGAATCGGCCAATCAGGCAGTTCCTGTCGGCGGATTGGACGATGTCGCGCTGAGGAATCTTCGCAACAATCGCCCAGTTGCCACCGACGATGCTCGCACACCCTCCCCTTCGATCATTGACATACTAAATCGCAGTGTAGACTCGTCGTCGGACACCGACAGCGGGCGTGGTTGCCGTAGTGACCGCGTCGTCAAGCGCGGCAAGGAAGACGGAAGGGAAAAGATGCGAGAGCGCAGTTCCGAGAGCGAGAAGGAGATGGCCGAACCGTCGGACGAGAAACGCATGGAGGATCTCGAACTGGGGAACCTCAGTCCCCCCACTGGGGGTTTGGTATTACCCAGAGGGGAGGTCGCGTTGGTTTGCGCTCCCGCTCCCCCCGAGCTGGTTCTAGCCCCCGTGACGCCGCAGTCCTGTGCGCTGCTCTCCCGCAGGGAGCGCGAATCCGCCAGTCGCCCTGCCCCAATGATTCCCCCACCCTCGCAACTGCCAAATTCCATCGAAAATGATACGAGCAAGGAGGTGTCGAAGGAAGAGCGGATCGGCGCGGCGGCGCCCCCCCGTGCCGTTCACATTCCTGGGGTCGACTCAAACCGACGCAATGATGATGACTACAAGAGCTCGACCGACACAGGGGGGGGCGATTTGCGGCGGCGCGGGGCAGGGGGCGATATCGGCGGGGAGGGGGGCGACGAATTGTGGCGATGGGGCAGCCGCAAGCTCATCCTCGACAAGATCGAGTCGGAAAAAGGGCGTCGGGCGGGGGCTTGGGGGAACAACGGGCAGGGAGCTCTGGGCCGGGGAGACGGGGGGAGGCGGGGGAGGGAGATGTCGCGACAGATGAACGTGGAGCTGACGAGCGAGGAGTTTGACGACCTGTATCGACTGCCGACAGATCACCTGCGCAAGGAGCCGCGCGGGGGGGTGCAGCGGGGAGAGAGGGGGCGCCACCAGCAGCGCGCAGAGCACCAGCGCGGGGGGGCCGAGCATCGCGACTACCGGGGGGGCTCACAGGTAGGGTCATGTTGCAGAAGGGATCACGGATAGTGTGGCGGGCGTTGATTACATTAAATTCAACTTAAATTTTAGCTTTACTACTACACTCTACCCTAAAGGATGATTTGTTCAGTGTGCAGGTGAAAAAAGACGACAAGTTAATTTAATTTGTGAACAACACTATCTGGAATTCATTCAGAGATGACTTGAGCAATTATGTGAGAGAGATGTCATCAATTAAATTTATAGTAATGACGGAAGTAAATGCGTTACCAGTAATTTTGTTGCCAGTGATTTCGCTACATGCAAATACGTCACCAATAATTGCATTGCCAATAGCTGCATCATCTGTAATACATTGCATATGCACAAGTAATGCAAATACATAATGCTTCTTCCAGGAACACCGGGGGTGGGAGCGCGGAGACATCGATCGATCGGCAGTAACGGAGCGCTGGGATGCAGAACGATACGCCCACCGCTGGGGGGGAGCGGGGAACCCCCGGGAGCATCGGCCCGACCTGAGGCAGCAGTCGTACGAGCCGGCCGGCCGGCGCAGCCCTCGCGACCACCGCAGCCAGTCCCACGATCCCTGGATGTGTTTCGAGTCATCGCGCGATTCCCCCCCGACCTCCGTCGACCCAAAGGATGACAGGTTTGGAGTTGAGGGCGCGTGTGGCGGGCTCGACCTTGGTCTCGATCCGACCCTGACCTTGTACCGGTCCAGCATCGAACTTGATCTTGAGCCGTTTATGGCCACGCCGAGTCTCGTCGTAGCGCCCCTTCCATCTCTGCGATTAGACGAGGCCTGCCCCCTGGTGACACCCCCTCGACCAATGGCGGCGGTCCCCAGGGGTGGTATTCCTGTGGGGGGGGTGTTGCTGGTGGGGGGCTTGGAGAGGGAGGCTTCAAGCAGCCCAGAGTCCCCAGGGACCAGTGGTAGGAGGTCGCTGGGGGTCGTAGGGGGGGTGGTTGGAGGGGGGGCGCGACCCAAGAAGTCGCAGAAGAAAAACAGAGCTGTGTAGTTTGGGTTTTGATTTGGTTGAATTGTGGTTTGGGTTTATTTTGATGTAGTCTCCCATTTGCTCTGATAAACTTTGTAATTCCTTGCTCCGATCCAAAATTCAAAACTTGATAGCATAAAATTGTCAGTATTAGATCATCGTTTTGCTCCTACTTGAATCCTTCTGATTAATTTATTAATATGATTGCGTCAACTGTTCTTTGATAATAACAAGGTATTTCGGGTACAGTTTTCTTAACTTTGCCTGTCTTCCTGTTAACTTTAAAACTAGAATAACTTGCTATGATGTCTTCAAACAAACTGGACTGGTCTTTCTTTGAGCAGTGCTGCTAAGTCTTGGGATTCTTGGTATTTTCTCCGTATTTCAACTGATTTAATCATTAATACTTTAAACATCCTCTTCCTTGTAGCATGCAGGGCCGATGTGCTGTTCTACAATTATTCGTCCATTCTATTGGCATTAATAAGTATTGTACGGTTTAGTTGAAATGGTTTTTATCCCAACTATTTCATTGACTATTGGCCTTAGCCAATAGCGTGCAAGCGTTGCTGGAAATCATTTTCTATTGGTTGACGTTTGTAACTAATTATGAGATTTGTTCATTGTATCGCTTTTTCTAATCTGTAGTTATTCTTATGTGCAGTAGAAGTTAGTTAATCGCGATGTTCTACTACTTGGATGCCCACTTGAATTTAGTTGTGCTGTGAATTGTGACCTAAGTTTCACGCAACAATGTTGACAGATAAAAGTGTTTACTGCTGTGCTATATACCGTGCACAACGTTTTAAAGTTTACATATATCGAAAGATGGTCTTTCTCTAAGTGGAATTATAGAGCGTATCAGTTTTGTGTTAAAAGAGAGAAAATTTGATTTAAAATTTGCTCTGAATTTCTATGCGAATGTGTAAATAATTTGCTGAGCAACCTAAAGCGTCGACTGTTATTGGGTGTTGTCGGACCCTATCCGACATCTATCAAGTACTGTTGAGTTTTGTCCGCGTCTACGACTGGTAGTGAGCATAGTGATTAATTAACTGGTATGTAGCATTAGCCATAATTGGTAAAATTAAATGCATCTTATATAATGGGCATGATGTGCAGATGCTTATGCTTAATCGTAAATCTAAAATGTGACTATGCACTTTGATGTTGATATGATGGCAGCAGTTTATTCTGGAGGTTTCTTGTTAACAAGTTTATCTGTACGTGCTAGTGGCTGTAATATGGTCAAAACGAAGAAAGTTTTGTCGTTAAGGACTGCAGTCCGTAGAGAATTCGTCAAGCTGCCGACTGCTTGCGGTCGCTTGTCTTGGCGCGCAGACCTGACGTCATGATCCTTAACGACGAATGCTGCATGCAGCATTCTTTTTGTTAAGGTCACAGTGACGTTAACGACGGCGTCTGGCGTACGTTTGATCGACAACGTGCACACGTAGTGGTCCCGCGCGTATTCTCTCAAGCGAACGCCGCGATAGACTACCTTCGTTTTGCTCGAAAGGTGTGCGGGCACTTTAATATTTAGATAGTGTTGTTTTCTCTCGACATGTTGATATTCAGTGCCAGTTGATTTTCGAAGAGGATGGTGTATCTCTAATAAAAGTGAATCTAATGATTTAATTGACTATCTAACTAGGCAAATATTGGCAGAGCTTGCATTGATCACATACTTTTACCATTCTGCTTTCATAATACACACATATCCAATAGTATGGACCGGTCTTTCAATGCTGCCTGCTTGCTAAATTTAATGATTTAATCGGATATATGATAAGAAGGTTATTATATATTGGTACTTCATTCAACTTTGACTCACTTCACTTAGTCCTAAACTGCTTCGATGCTTTTTAAACTCTCGATGGCTGCTGTTGAAAGGTTTGCACGCCGTATATATACAATGAGACGGGTAGAGTTTTAAGCCGCAGCTGAGTTTGAACCAGAATCTACCCACCAGTGCTGACTTCTAAGCCAACCTCTTGAGTTCGAATCAAATGCACTATTCTCAGTATTCCGTTATAGGGCCTATATAACGCCTCTAATACGCAGATAATTGAGTATTGGCTGGTTGCTCCGATGCAGTTTTACGCTGAGAAGCGTCTGCGCAATGCTGTGTAACACGCAGCGTGGTTCATTTGCTGCTTAAAGACAAAGCAGATTTTTATTGTCGTCAAAATGATGACCGCTTCGAGTCTACCGCGAACAATTAATATTATTTTATTTACAATCGCAATCTACAATTTATATTAAGCGAGTCCAACGGTACCGATTCAGTTCAGCGGTGCATTCGGTGCGCATTACGCGTACCGTAGCAACCTGTCGCGTATGAAATCATGCAACGAGGTAATTAACTGGCTTTTTTTCTAAACGTACGATCAAAAATCATGTTGATGCATTGACCGGGCGAATTGCAAGTGTTGAGCGCTTCGACTGTAACTCGTTGAAACTGGAGAGGTGGAATATATTATTTTCTTCACAAATAGCGGTGGCAACGGCGTTTGGTTCCGTTTTTCACTGAGCTCCGTATGTTTTATGTTCCGTGCCGCCTACTGCTAATCGATTTTTGTGATCCTTCAGTCAAGTGCTAAGCTTTAGTTGATTGGCCGGAGCTCTAAGTGGCTCCATTCGCGATTAAAGATCCCTTTTTAATCCGGTTCGGTTGGCCGTCATTCCCGCATTTCCCGGTCGAAAATATAAATATTTCTTTGATCGAAAGCGAATCGGATGCGTTTGTCCGTTTTGGACGAAAGTGTTGCGCAATAAATATGTTCTTTGCATTTATAAGAGAAACAAAGTTTGACGTTTTTTCCAATTACGCGCTGGCATGGGGAAATTTTTTATTCGCTTGCTGTTGCCAGCAGCGAGGAGTTAAGTTTAAGATATCGTGCGTCGGTTGCGAGCACCTTTTGTCAAATTTCTCGATACTGATGCGTGATCTGAAGGATTGTCGTAAGTTCTTTTAAGTTTAACTTTTTTGTGTGTTTTCGGTTGACTACAAAGCAAGTATTGATTTTAATACCCTGTGCTTCTAGTTGTAAGACATACCTGCTTTGATTTTATGTCAAAACTAGTTAATCGATATGTGGATTATATAATTATTTTGTTCGTTTGACCTATCCGTAACGATAATAATTGTTTATTTGTTCCATCACTGTTTGCTTTAAGCCTGATTAACTTGCAAGTTTTGTATTTCAATTTTTTGCTCAATAAATCTTAATATCTTATCGTTGTTTCGCTTTCTTAATAACAAGTTAACATTGATGTTCCTAGCATAGTGTAGTGTAGGGAACACGAATGCTGGGAACATGGCGGTGACGTGGGAATCCGACGTTGAACATCCTGTGTAACGTCGGGCTTTAGTCTTGAGGCTAATGTTATGCTTAAACAAAAATATACAAATTCAGGACCTAGGCCTACTTTGAAAGTTTGAAGACTTATAGGAGGCTACAAAATTGTTCACCTATCCGACTTCGTTGTCAGCTGTCAAGAATCAAGGCAGGAGGGAACGGGGGAGGAGGCTTTTCCGCATTTGTCCTGAATTTTTAGTTGGTGGTTGGTTGATTGCTGCTTAGAGACGAGCTACGATTAACCAGACTAGTGGCGTCTGTCTGCACTGAGAGATAATCTTTCGGCTCTCGGTTGTATAATCGGTGTTGAGCGTAGCTTTTTCACTAGGCCGCGTTTCGATACTGCGGAGTTTCACCATGTTTCCACGCTGCGAAATTTCTTTCGCTTAATTAGTCTTGATCTCCCTGCTCTCTGTGCTATCGAGTTCTGGTACGATCGATTCGAATTAACTTCGGTCTGAATCGTCCGCGTTGACTCAGGAACGGCTCCCACTCTAGTCGCCTTCTACGACAATCCCGGGACGCTATAAGCTGCATACCTATTCTCAGTCTACCCCAGCCTGCAGGGGGCTGAATTTTTAGCATTGCTTCTGTCGTTATAAACCTACAGCGGCCCAATATTTCTTATTTTTCGTGAAAAAGAAGCAAAAGGAAAGCGATGTTAAATTTAACAGGGTGCAGTGACGCAGCGTATGGCCGCCATTGCTGAAAATAATTATCAACAAAAGAAACAGCTGATCTATTATTCCCCTAATGAATAGTTCGGCATTTGATTATTTTCTATTCGTAAATTTGTGAAATTGATTGCCGTCGATGACAAGTATTTCGAAGATTTGGCTATTGAATTTATTAACCTTTAATGGAAGAAATTTAATACGTAAATGGATGGTAAATTATATTGGTTGTCGACATATTGTAACTGAAATATGAACTACATAGCAGCTTCGATAAATTAGACCTGTGCAATATTTTAAGGATAAACAATTATGTTGTAAAGCTGTATGCAATTCTGCTGGCATGGGAAACTGCTTCGCGGGGCCCACCCAGGACGACACTTCGCTGCTGAGGGGCCCGGACAGCGGCCCCGACACGGCGGAGGATTCGCATTCTCCCCCGACCGTGGTAACCCGACATCCCCCCCTGCCCCCCCGATACACACAAACCACCGCGCAGCAATCAAATGAGCACAGACCTACCACAAGCCGATCGGTAATAGCGCCTGATAGTTCTACTATCTGAAGTTAAAATTGCATGAAATCAATTTTTAAATTATCGCAATGAGCCATTAGCAATGCGATCTCCTTTTTTCAAATACCTTCTCTACAGTCTACTACTGAATTGCAAAGCCGCATGTAATTCTGCTGACATGAAAATTATCTCTTGGAACGCAATAAAAACTACCCTTCTCTGCTATTGAAATAGATCAATTTTGACGATTTCTAAAAATTGCTGCAGTAACATATACATAAAATTGCGTATTCAGCGTTTCATAAATGAAATTCTTCACAGAATGGACTCCCATTAAATTTCATAAAAATTCTTAAACTTTGGTGCGTTCGACACCGGTTGTATAATTTGGGTCACAGAGTCGGTCGGTGCAGGTGTCGGTGCCAGTGTACCACCCTGTACCGGGAGTCAGTCGACTGGCAACTCAGCTCTCGGAGAGGGAGCAGGTGCAGATTGCGCGGCGCATTGGGCTCATTCAGCACCTTCCCACCGGGCTCTACGACGGGAGTCTACAGGATCACGAGTGCGCCAGCTCCTCCGCTTTATTAGCCACATAACTGACCCAATTGATGTTCAATTAATTACTTTAGATGTGCGTATGTGATTGTATTTAGTTTTATATATCTAAATTATGGTACTAGTAAGCACTACAACAAGAGCTATTAAATCCGATTGATTAATATGCGATGATCTAGAGTAAATGGTTTCAGACCAGTACTAAGGTACGTGTGAAGATTTGAGGGCTATTTGCTGTGTTTCTATAATGATTTTGATTCAGGCTGGTGCGCACGGTCATGGTAATTTAGTTGATGGCCACTTGACCGATGGTTACTTAGAGGCGGATCCCCTGCTGATGAATACTTTTGCTGATCAACGCTTAGTTTCTGCTTGTGCTGTGTGTTGCAGATGTGTGATCTGCTTATATGTTGCAGGTGCGTTATATGCATGTGTGACTTTGTCATCGGTGATACGCTGCGCTACCTTCCCTGCGTGCATGCGTACCATCGTGAGTGCATAGACGACTGGCTCATGCGTTCCTTCACCTGTCCCTCCTGCATGGAGCCCGTAGACGCAGCTCTCTTCATGTCCTACTACACCAACTGAGTCGCGCGACATACTCACTCTCTGATCATGTCATACTGCTGTAGAAACTGTGGCATACTGCCGACTGGGGTAAACAGAGAATAGGTCTGCAGCCCAGAGCTCCCCAGCGAGTCGTAACAAGGAGGAGCAATTGTTTGCTTGGCCCCGAGGCACTGTATCGAACTGCAAGTCTTTGTTACTACACAGTATGCACGGTCCTTAAACTCAAAGGCGCATAGAAACTAGCGTACTGAAGTGTTGACTGCTCTTGGGTAGAGTGTGATAATACTCTAGTTGTGACTGCAGATATAATGCTCGTAGCATTACAAGTGAAAATCAACTACGGTGGCGTAGGTCTATGTAGTTTTCAAAACTGATGGTAATATACTTAAACTATAGATGACAGTTTTTAAAGACTGAGCAGTTGCACTACGTCTGTTTAAAAAAAGGCAGGGCGTAACGCTAGGCATGTTTTATTGGAACTAAAATTATCCCTGCAATTGTAACATCCGTTGTCATAATGACCAGCAAACACCTGCAGTGATATTGATCTGTTGTAATCCTGTGTGCTGCAGTTTACGCTGCTGCTCTTCGTTTAGTTCTTGATGCGCGAGTTTACTTCATAATCAAAGCTGCACAAGGTTGCTGATTCGATCCTTTAACCCGTAGTTTGATATTTTAGTTAAGATGCATTTTAGTTCAGATGGCGCTATATCAAGCCTTTTTCATAATTTTTCTTCACTTTAATGCAGTAAAACCAATGGGGTATAAGCTACCGGTCGCTACCGGTGTTCGCGATGCGTGGAACCTTAAATTCAACTTCTCGAACACCGGTAGCTACCGGTAGCTAAGTCAGATGCGTCCGGGCCGCGTCCAATTTAATGAGGGTTAGGGTTTTTAAGGTTCCACGTGTCTCGAACACCGGTAGCTCCCGGTCGAAGATAGCTGCATGTTGAAGAGGAGGCTGGAGAGCATGCATAGTAATGAATAGTAATAGATAGTAATGGATAGTAATGAATGGTAGTAAATAGTAATAAACTAAACTTCCTTTTATCGTGTAATCTGTTAATGTCCATGTTTTCATGCAGGTTTACAAGTTTTCGCCCGCTCTGATCAGGACTGCTGGAGCTGAGTTTTTATGGCTGGATGCCCTTCCTGACGCCAACCAAATAAATAATTATCTGGCACGGGGTTAGCAGCTAGTGACACTTGTGTGTTTAACAGCCTTGCTGAAGGCCCTGTAGCGTATGGTTTCATAGTTGCCGGCACGGGGACTTGAACCCAGGTCCTCTGCACTTGAAATCCGATGCTTTAACCACTACACCACAGCGCCGAATGGTAATCAATAGTAATGGATAGTAATAAATAGTAATGGATAGTAATGGATAGTAATGGATAGTAAGAAATAGTAATGGATAGTAAAGAATAGTCATGCCAGGCAGACTCGTCGAGGCTCGCTGTGTGTCGAGGAGGAGGCTGGAGTGCATGCTTTGCTGAGCGTTTATCTCCCTTTTCTACTTATTTTCCGTTGCTAGCTAGAGGCGCAAAATGCATATTTTGAATAGTGCAATAATGCGCATATTAGGCGGTTATGTGACAAGGATCTATTCGCATGGGTCTACGAACAGTCGCGAGTCCATCGAGTGTGAAATGTCGTTCATGTTTCAAAGCAATGCTTGTGTGTCGTTTAAATGTAAATATTTTAGAACTGCTTAACGTCTGTCTCTTGTTATTCGCACTGAAGTTTTTCAAAGCTATCCATCATGCGCATTAGCTATAATTTGAAACGTATTGATATTCAGCATACATGATTGACTCGAAATTTAGAGTTTTTTATCTCAAGCCATTGGCTTGGTGAAAATCAGTTGTTAGACGAAATTGGTCGACAGTTTTGTGCTACGCCATCTTTCTCGATCTACTGCAATGCATCTAGCAAAAATTTGCGTTAGTTTTGTTATAATCGTAGCATTTTGATCATAATACAAAATGTGTTGAATTGTTTTAAACTAATGCTACACTAATCATTTGTTTTACCATTACTGGTACACATAAATGGCAAACTAATTCCAGGATTGTACAATGAATGACATTTATTGTACACCTCAAATAGTCAGCATTCATGAACTTCTTGTAGAGATTAGTAGCGACACTTTTTGAGCATTTCTGTGTGGAGTGTGGACTCCTGTGAGGAGCTCCGTGTGTTAGCTCTGAAACGATGACGTCATTAGTATGGTTATAATTATGACGTCATCAATATGATTGTAAGACAACGGCGATCATATCATTGATGATACTGCACTGGTGTATGCAATTTTCATGACGCTTTGTATTGTAAATTTAGGCTTTAATTTGCTCGCAAGCCTCATTGAAGCGACATTTTTTCCCTGATCACTGTTTAACCCTTTATATTTGAAATGGAAATGGTCTTTCAATTAGCAAGAAAGAATTTTTATGTTGGAGTTTGTATCATGGCTTTGTCAGTCTGTTTTAGTCTGATTCCAGCAAGATTTATTTATTGTCAGTATTTTGTTGCGAGTACTTGTTATAGCGTCTACACGATTTGTAGAAAGTGTACAGGATTGAATCACGATATCACCTAGCATTGATTGAAGAAAGTGTTCTCTGAGATTTGCGCCTATGAAAAATAAAAAATGTTTTTATTATTCAAACTGTCAAGAATTTGCTATTCCTTCTAGTAATATGGTCTTCACATTTTACCAACGATACATGTTAAAGTTATTTTCAGTTTCTGTCAAACAATATTGCAACGGAAGCATTGCAGAATAATTCCTGAATAAATATATAGCAAACATTACACAAATAAATAATTGAATAAACAAGTAGCCAAACAATTTTAAAAATCAGTGTATCAATCTATGGGGTCGATACGATTTCAGATTTGACTTGATAAACTATTTCAACTATCAGAACTATGACAAACTTCAACAACTAGAACAAGTATTGACCAAAATTAAGGCTATACAGTGATCAAGTTTAGCAGACAGAATTCCATATGGCAAGAGCACCAGGTCAATACGATACAAAATTACATCATATCTCAAGCAACAATATCATTGGAGTTAGTTCCGCAGCAAAGAGAAGATCGCAAATTGCGCACACGACTTACAGTGAGCGGAAATGCCAATGAACGTCGTTTCACATTATATGAACATAGCAACGTTCCCAACCTAAATCTTATTTGATGTTGAAAGCAACATATTTAAATGTATTTTTTTCACAACTTTGAAAATTCACTTTGATCACTGACACGAATGTCACGTCACTGACACGAATGTCACGTCACTGACACGAATGTCACGTCACTGACACGAATGTC
>JAQIWG010001083.1:0-26791 GCA_034695025.1 Chamaedrilus cognettii
AAATCTCGTTGGGGAGCCTCAAGACCAATCACAATCCTGCTAAAACTTTGCCACATTACTTCTAACATATAGTGACACCTTTCCCCCACTATTACACACAAAAATTTTGAAATCGGCTTTTTTCACTCCACCCTACTGTACATGGCACCCGAATGCATGTGCCATGCATGTGACATGCATGTGCCATATATGTGCCATGCATGTGCCACGCATGTGCCATGCATGTGCCACGCATGTGCCATGCATCTGCCATACATGTGCCATGCATGTCCCATACATGTGCAGGCAGGCCACTACTAGAGATTGAGAGCCAAAGAAAGGGTTGTAAACCTGTCGTTGCTAATGATGAGAATGAGACACCTGAGAGTAGGGCTTACATCATAGAAGTCAAGAGAGGGCAGGCAAGCCCATATGAGATAGTTACAAGTAAAATACAGGAGTCAAGTCACGGGAGAGCATCGAAAGCAACACGGGCAGTCATTATTAAGTAGATAGTTGTTGCTGTTGTTATAACCCCTTGCAGGGGAGCCTCTTGTGGGGTAAAGGTAAGTAAGTAGAGAGTAAGTAGCAAATTGTAAGGTAGGTAGTGAGGTAGTAAGCATAAGTAGCAAGTTGGTTTGATAAGTGGATTACAGGAGTCGTGTCAAAGAAAGCCTTGCCGACCTGTCGTCACCGACGATGAGGATCGGGTACTTCTGGTTGAAGGCGATGTGCGTCAGCTTTGTCTTCTTCTTGGCGGTGACGAGCTGCTCACAGATGGCCTCGTACTTGTTGATGTTGAGGTCAAACACATGAACCTGGCACATCAATCACTTCATCAGTGCCTTACCAAACAATGTCAAACACGTGAACCTGGTACATCAATCACTTCGTCAGTGAAAAACCAATCAATACAGAGGGACACAAACATGTCAACCAGACTCAACAGACAACATGGAAAAAAAACGAGAGGTAACCGTAGAAGTCAGAAATGAAGGGGCAGCATGCTTCTGGGGCATCGGGGAGCAAACATGTTAACTAAAACTAGATTGAAGAAATACACCAACTAAAGTAGGCCCATCCTCACTTGGCAGCTCGATAATGTATCACACACTGTGAGCTGTGAAGCGCTGTGAAGTGCGAGCATGAAGGAAGACTTAATTTAACTGATATCAAGGGAGAGATTTTGACCAATAATTTCCCAGTTCGCAGTGGTCCGATGCGACGACCACTTTGAGAAGCACCATTGACATTAAATATAATGGACTGTGCATATTAATTTCAGAATCGCAAGACCAATGAGGGCGATGTTGCATATGCAAATAAATTAGAAGTAGCTTGTGATTGGGTAGACTGAGGTTGTGACCCTGTCAATCAACCAAGTTAACCTAGTAACCTACTTGGGCCAATGGGCCTGCATTCAAATTGCACATGACCTTGGTCCCGCAGTCCCAGCCTTGACCAACTGGCCTCAATAAATGAGCAGCCTTGACACTGTAGCTCCACCTCAAGGATCATCTTTTCAGGGCTGTCAGTAACACCAAATGAGAAGCACTGATCTACATGACAAACTACCAAATAGGCAATTGGCAAAGCTGCATCATGTCTGCAAAAAACGAACGCGATCAACACACAATAACACGTGAACACAAGTGATAACTTGAAACAACATGTGAACGGTGTTCACGAGTGTGCAACTGCTGACCTTTCCGTCAGAGGTGACTGCGGCAAAGATGGTGGAAGAGTAGGGCGCCCAGGCGACGTCACCCACCGAGCCGCCGAGGTCGAACACAAACACCGGCTCTCTGCACAGACAACAGACATATGATATCAACCACCGAGCCACCGAAGTCGAACACAAACACCGACTCTCTGTGCACAGACAGCAGACTTATGAACTCATCCACCCACATGTGGAGGTCCACACAAACAGTGGCACTCTACAGACACAAAAAGCCGCCGAGGTCAAACACAAAACAGACACCACTAATATATAACGTCACTCTCCGACCCCCAAGGAAGAACACAAACACCGGCTCTCTGCAGACACAAGAATTATTTGTTCCTCAGACAACAAAAAAAATTAGGCAAACGAGGTTTCTCGTTTTGGTCCGTCGGCATGAAACAAACTTTCTTTAGCCATCAAGCAAGCCTTGACACAAAATTCGTTTAAAATTAAACTTAAAACTGCATTGTCTTCTGATTCGTATGCCTAGTGTGTGCTGAGTTCTTCTACCTGAGCCCTATTTTTAATGTCGTTTAATGACTCATTTTATGGTCCCGCGATTTGAACTGTGAAAGCGCCCTAGATGCGGTTGATACCGCTACATGGCGCTCTAGAAGTCGGCCTGTGTATTATTATTATGAATTCGAGCAGCAGTTTCATCCTACCAAAATGACTAACTTCTTGAACAACGCACCGCTGTGTCACTTTCCTAGTGTTTGCAGGGAAAAATTGAAGCAAAATGTAAATAATGACACACTAAGGGTGGATTCTATAGACGCGCCTTTACGCCCTGCTAAGCAAAGTTCTTGCTAAGGAACGGAATTTAACGGCAGCCCTTCAGTGCCATTCGAAAAAACTCGCAATAATATTTATCAGTGTAAAATGAAATAAAAATTTTCACAGTAAACGAGCTTAATTTTAATTCAGTTCAAACAGGAAGTTATTTTGCTCTAAATCTATGACGTCTTCCTCATTTAATGACGTCGTATATCAATTCAAATGAACTTAGCAAAGAGTCATTTTAAATAGCAGTTAAGGGCTGCCGTGAAATAGTCACCTAAGCTAAGGTAAAGGTAAAGGTGGGATCAAAGGAACGACTACAGAATCCACCCTAATTAACTAAGCAAGTTAACCTAATGCTGGTGGCTCTGTCCCAGATCTTGATGCTCCAGTCTGCGCTGCATTTTACGAATGCAAGCAGTAGTTTCATCATACCACAATAAAGGCCGGTTGCTAGACTTCGATTTGAAGTGCGATTTTATTTTGTAGTCCAAATTAACCAATTAAAATATAAGAGAGAATTGTATCGAATAATCTGATGGGTCAATTCGGACTACAAAATAAAATCGCATTTCAAATCGAGGTCTAGCAACCAGCAGTAACTAACTTCTTGACAACACACTAACTTACTAATTACTAACTAGCCCCTCCTTCATGAGAGAAGAGGGATTGTTAGGAGATGTGATGAAGAAAAGAATGAAGGCAAGAGAGGACCGAAAAGGTCACGTATCGGGATGATAGACAACCTGCTTGAGAAGGAATCGTATGCGGATATGAAGAGAAGGGCCGAGGATCGATTTGGACACCAAAGATTTATCCGACACCATCCCCCCCAGTTTTTGAGCTACACCCCCCAAAAATTTGATTTGGAACACCCCCCCTTTGGGAGAGTGTAGTGGAACTGGAACAACCCCCCTGCAGGGAGACAGGGGGGTTTGACAAGGAATGATAAATGTCTTGGTATGAAATAGGCAATATCGAGTTGTGAGAAACCAAGGAGGCCTGACTACACTTCCCCTGCACCCCCCCCAGTTTCAAAATCCTGAATAAATTCCTGCACCAAGGTCCTTCTGTGCGGCAGCACACTGAAGAAGAAGACGCCCTCCCCACCTGATGGTAGTCGTTCTGTCCCAGATCTTGATGCTCCAGTCTGCGCTGCAGGTGATGAAGAGCTTTGGGTGGTACGGGTTCCATGACACCCTATACACGGCCATGTTGTGTGCCTTGTACGTGTCGAGGTACGTCGTGGAGTAGGACTTGGAACAAAGGTGCACGTTGCCCTCCTCGGTGCCGACCAGGAACATGTTGTCCTTCTCTGAGTGGAAGTCGAACGTCGTTCCACCAGCTACACACCACACCAATATCAGCGTTTTCAGATATTTATTTTCATTATCTATAATTACTAGCAGTCCCTGCCCGTGCCCCGCAAGCCCTTTTCCCGAAGCTCATAAGATCGGTCCGTTATAATTACTAGCAGCTCCTGCCCGTGCCCCGCGAGCCCTTTTCCCGTAGCCCATTAGAACCGTAGCCCTTCTTCTGGAGCCCATAAGACCCGCAGCCATCTCTAGGCCGATGGTCAAAAACAAACTCTCAATGGCAAGGCCTATAAGCTTCGCTAAAGATCTTCGCGATATCATGCTCACTATGAAGCGCCAGTGAGAGGGCTTAGAGGAACCTCACGGACCATACAGCATAAACTAGTGGTAGGATACAGATCTACATGCACGAAATCATCTGTAGTGTCTATGGTTGCCTACTGTCTAGTTTATACAGCGAAGTTGTGAAGTTGTCTACTGTGTGTAGTAGTTGTCTACTGTGTGTAGTAGTTGTCTACTGTGTGTAGTAGTTGTCTACTGTGTGTAGTAGTTGTCTACTGTGTGTCATTCCACAGTACCGGTTCTGCTCATCAAAAGTGGTCCACTTGGTACTCAATATTTCACACCGGAGCCGTATGGAAGCGAGTTCTGTTACAATCCGCCATTGTGTGTAGGTTTTGTCCAGTCACGTGATGTCAAGTTCTAGATATCCACCGGTCTGCTGACAAATTAATGTGTATAGACCTAGAGTTATTATTGGATGGCGACAAGTTTTATAATATTTAAAGCAAATATATCCAGCAGAATATTAAGCAAAGTGTTGCTAGAGTGTCGTGCTGAGCAATATTCATGCAATTACCGATCTATATCTTGAATTCATTTGCCATTACTAGAAATTCTATCGTTTTCTGTTTGAACAGTTTTGCAATAACGTAAAAGTGGTGACAGGATGATTATCTATCACGATTTTGTTTAGCATTGGGTCCATAACGTTTCATTACTGGTAATTACTATACTGGATGTGTTTTGCATGATAAATGTTGCTAAGCTTTCAAAGCCTCAACAGCTGAGCAATTTTGATGACGCACTCTGTACAGTGCGCGTATGTAAGTGTAGCTGGAGTACCGAGGGTGATGAGCTGAGTTCCGTCCGGTCCTTCGGTGGACACCCCTTCCAGCTGGAGGTGGATAATGTCCTGGAAGTGAAGCTCGTTCTGCGCACACACACACAATCACAGACCTTACACACCTTGCTGACTAAACTGATCACCTTTTTTGTTGTCTAATCTGTTCATGTTTTTTTTTGTCTTTTTAGTTAACCCCGGCCAAGGGGAGTCACTATATTCTGCATATTGAGGCACGTATGGAGATAACGGGGGCGGGGCTCTTCCCGCGGGGCAAACCAATTACCAACTGTCAACAATTGATTGACAGGGTCATAACCCTTTCATATCCAATCACAATAATTAACAATTATTACCCATAATTCTAATCAACTTCCGTTTTTGCTAAAAAGGTTCTTCTTTCTGCCTCTGAGTCAGCTTGTATTGTGTGCGATCTCAGTATTTAATATCTATGACCCCGGCCCGTTAGGCCAAGTCTGCATGCTCCGCCATCCATGATCTGACTTTGACTCCAATGGGGGAGTTACGGCGCTTCAGGTTTGTTATCTCACTTGAATCTTAAACTTCAGCTGAGTTCAGGCCCTCCTAGAGTGCCGAGATTCAGGTGGATGTTAGGCTACCCTTGCAGGCAGCAGGGAGAGGGGACACAATTTTGTGACAATTTATTTTCCGATCCGACCTCACAACAGGCTGTGTCTTTTGGATCTCAATTAAAGTCCGATTCGAGTTGGGACTGGGCATCTGTTAATGTCCATGTTTTCACTGTAAGCAAAAACTGACGTTTTTATGGCCACATGCCCTTCCTGACGCCAAACAAATACATAATTATGTGGCACGAGGTTTGCAGCTAGCGACACTGGCGTGCTTAACATTAACAGCCTTGCTGAAGGGCCTGTAATGCATCTTTTCATAGTTAAAAGCGAGACACATACAGGTTTTTGGATTTTTCGTCCGTTGCCTTAACCACTAAACCACAGCGCCTCGCTGTGTTTAGTAGTGGATGAAAAACCATGGCATTGATCATTAAAATAAGGGCATATAGTGACACAACTATGGCCTATGAATTGATAGAAACCTGAAAATGCATATGCTGCTTTAAATAGAAATTCTTTTAAAATATCTCAAAAGAAACACAGCTTCACTAAACTGCAAATTTCGTTTCCATTTTTTTCCCCCCTTTCAATTATACCGACTTCAGCAAGCGACTGGTAGCAGTCAGCAGTGTACTTTTTCATCCTACGACCAAGCTCCGTGTTACCGGTAAGTTTCAAAGTTCACTGCCGCCCATCGTGCTACTGACCACACAACTGCTTCACAATAGTCTTCTTCACGCTTCATGCTTAACAGATTATTTTTCTCCTCTTTGATGTCTTCATTACGGTACCATTGTCTTTTTCATGTTCATCTTCAAATCATACGTCTTTGCACCCACTGCAGGCCGGGAAACAAAGAAATGGCTTGCAGCCCAGAGCTTTCCACTCAACAACTGACCCGGATGAGCGTCCAGGAGACGACGCGTCCGTCGGAGGAGATGGAGAAGAAGTTGGAGTAGTTGTCCAGGTCCTCCTTCTGCCATCGAACCTGCAATGCAACAGCATGAGTAACATGCAACTTTTTGTGATTCAAGTGAACTAACTTATTGATATTTAATAAATTTATTATTAAATAAAAATTACTATATTGATGAGAATACTAATAATTATATTATATATTATATATATGAATATCTTTATTTCATTCAAACGAGTAGCCAAAAACGTCACACACACAAGAATATAGATTATGCAACACAAAAGAGAATTAATTAAATATAGCAGATGATAACTGGTAGATCAAGATGTTAACCCTTGGTTTTTCCAACTCGGATTTATTTTTAGCTAAATCAGTGGTTTGTAAACCATTGATTAAAATTAATCTGAGGATTTATGTCATCGGGTTTTTCAATCTAAATCCTATATTTTAATAGTTTAAGATTATATTGATGGATTTAGGCCATCTACTTGCATATTCGCCAACACCCCGATATCGATGGATTTAAATCATGGATTTAACTAAATCTGCCACGTGCTTAATCGTTGTTGGAGAAACCCAAAGACCGTTAACATATCATTTTCTAGATTTTAGATCCTGAACCACCATAAACCCATGATGGAAAAACTCGGCCTTAGCAGTTAAAGGCCGAGTTTTTCCATCTAGAGTTAAATTTTAATCCAAGATTTATATCCGAAGAACTAACCGCGTGGTGTTAAATTAACCACAGATCAAGCGTTCGGTGCGCTCAATGATGTGATGACGTCATGACCTCTAATTTAATTTTAACACTTGTTGAAAAAACTCGGCCTAAAGGTCATAACATACGGCTGTAAGTAGCAATTACTAAACAGTCATTAAAGAAGTGTCTATCTCGGCCTGAAATTGGTTTCTAACCGCGGCAGAATATGACTTGATAAACGTTGCCGCGCTGCTGTTATATTTATCTGCCAATTGCGACACAATGTGACATTATTAATTATTAGTATTCTGCAGTAAGCTCTTGCATACCTGCCAGACGGGGTCGATGTGCTTGCCGGCCTTAGCGGTGCTGATGTACGCCGGGCCGTCCTTGTTCTCCACCATGTTGTACACGGCCACGTTGCCGTCGTAGAACCCCACGGCCACGAGGTACGGGTGCTCAGGGTGCACGTCCAGCGACATCACCCCGGACTCTGTCTGGTAGATGAACTCTGGGAAAGAGGGGTTCTTGAGAGTGTAGAAGAGGATCATGCCTGACGACTGGCGCATGAAGTCATCTGGGGAGCAAGAACATGCACAAGAACTGAAGAATAAAGAAGAAGCGAATACGAACGAGAGAGAATACAGCGAGAATACGAGAATACAACCACCACACCACAGCGAGGCGCAGTGATGTACTGGTTAAGGCATTTGACGCGAATCTCAGAGATCTGGGTTCAAGTCCCCGCACCGGCAACAATGAAACCACGCGTTACAGGCCCTTTAGCAAGGCTGTTAACAAAGCATGTCGCCAGCTACTAACTCCATGCCAGATGATCATTCAATTGGTTGGCATCAGGAAGGGCATCTGGCCATAAAAATCCAGCTCCAGTAATCCTCATCATGGTGCTTAACGCCTAATCCACGTGAAAGCATGGACATTAACAAAATAGACAACGTTAAAGGCAGGCAGTTGTTATTATGATCATCGAGTTGATCATTAGGATCAATATATCAATTTTTTCTCTGCTGGTTGGCAAAACACTTAGGGCTGGTTTCTCCAACACGAATTTAATGGTGGTTCAGAATTTAGCCTATGCAAAAAGGTGGGTTAAATCCTGAACCACCATTAAAACGTGTTGGAGAAACCAGCCCTTAGCTACACGCAGCATAACCCCGGTGTTACGCAGAACACCAGCGTTCAGTGAAACATCTGTGTTCCACGGAACACTGGATGAGAAAGCCTGAACTATCGGATAAAGGATTAAAAATACACGCATGCAAAAGAAGATATGGGCAGCAAAGTTAGTCACAGTGGCTAGAGTCTTTGTACTGCCCATGTAGGAGATCTTTTAAAGAATAAGAGTCAAGTCATATAATGCAAATAACAAAACGAGATTCTATTCACTGACCGAGAACCTCTACACTGTAAAACATCCTCTTATATAGTGACATTACTGCGACTGCAGCGCCAGCAATAGGCCAGTCAAAGAGCACTAGAGGCGGGGAGAATATGCTGCACAAAGTTGATAGCCAATAGGAACTCATCCCATCACAAAGCATGCAGAAGAAGAAGAACGGAAAAAGGCAGCGTACAGGATCCATGTCCGACGGCGAAGAGGTCCATGTACTTAGGACTCCAGCTGATCCCAGTGACCGCGAGCTTGTTGAGCTTGTCGTAGGAGAACTTCCACAGCGGCAGCAGGGTGCCTTCTTGATCACGGAACTCATCCGAACCGTCCTCATAGTACTTGAAGTCTGCACACATACACACACACATACACGTACACATAAAAGCACATACACCACGAAGACATACAAGCACACACACAAGCACAGATATAACCACAGATACAAGCACAGATACAAGCACAGATACAAGTACACATACAGAGCGGCACAAGGGTGCCCTCCTGGTCTCTAAACTCATCCGAACCATCCTCATAGTACTTAAAGTCTGCACACATGCACAGGCACACACACAAGTGACATACAAGCACATTACCCTTGCAGGCCTGGGAATAAAGAATTGGCCTGCAGCCCAGAGCTCCCCAGGCTTGTCGTAAAAGCAACTATAGAAAAGGGAGAGCGCGGTTCTGCGCCGGCTCTCTTGCACAGCACCGCACTGTATAGTCCTTGTGTGCTACACACGGTCCCTAAGCTACAAAAAACAATACAAAACATACAAGCACAGATACAGAACCATTCTCAAAGTAGTTTAAGTCTGCACATATACAACCACACCTACAGGCACAGATACAAGCACAGATAAAAAAACACATACAGAACCATCCTCGTAGTACTATTCTTCACACAAACAGGGACACATACCGGCACACATGCAAGCACAGGGACAACGTGCATACATACAAAACCATCTTTGTAGTACGCATGAAGTCTGCATAGATACAAGCACAGATACGATCACAGAAACATTGACAATCGTCTAGTTCCGGGAAGGACCGGATAGGACAGATCTTTATTTATCAAATGTCAAACGCATCAGGTCAACAACATTAATAATGCACACAAACAACAATGCATTGAGCATTAGGAATATGCGTGTTCCGAGAACATACGTGTTCCGAGGACACACATGTTCCAGGAACATACGTGTTCCGAGAACATACGTGTTCCGAGAACATACGTGTTCTGAGAAGACACGTGTTCCAGGAACATACGTGTTCCGAGAACATACGTGTTCCGAGAACACACGTGTTCCAGGAACATACGTGTTCCGAGAACACACGTGTTTCAAGAACACTTGCATTCCAGGAACATGCGTGTTTCAAGAACACTCGTGTTCGACGAACACGCGTGTTTCGAGAACATGCGTGTTCTGAGAACATGCGTGTTTTAGGAAGCTTTGTGTTCCAGGAACACGCGTGTTCCGAGGACACGTAATGTAGCTCTACCTAACAGTGCAGGTTTACCTTGTGTGATGTCATCGTATGTGTTCTGATTCACCATTCGCTCAATGATTCTGGCCGATGGACCAATCAGAGAGCTTATATCATCACCCTGCAGATTAAATGACCAATCAGAGAGCTTATATCATTTCATCTACATGCACATCAAAGGACCAATCACAGTGCTAAATATCATCTCCCTGCAGATTAAATGACCAATCAGAGTGCTTATTCCTCTAGCTTTATGGGCGGATGCTCTCCCTGTAGATTAAAGCAAAAACAGTCTACCAATAGAGAACAATCCACGATAGTAAGCTACAATTTTCTTTGAATCCTCCCTGTGGAAAATCTATAAAAATTGCACATGTTTTGAAACAGCACCAAAGCGATTCAATTAACTTGCGAACCAGATGTTGATGCTATATATTGAAGCTATGCCTTTATGGCCGGATGCTCCTCCTGTCGCCATGACGTCATTAGACGCCAAAACAGACTTTAAACGCACAAATATTATTATTATTATTATTAAAATTATTACTATTACTCCATTATCCAAATGCAGCAATTACATCATGGCATTTACGTCATTATCAGGCCAAGAAAAACGTCAAAAATGGCTAAGTATATCATCAACAATCTCACCCCCAGGTCGGAAGTACCGGTCTTCTTCTTCTTCTCCCCCTCTCGCTTGCCCCCAACCGCCATGGACTTCCGACCTGTCGCCTCTTTCTCCCTCGTCTTCTCCTATATTTGACATTGTAGGAAATTAAAGAAGTTGCAGGAAATTGTATTAAATTGTATTAAATTGTATTAAATTGTATTAAATTGTATTAAGTCACGGACATTAGATTCATAAGCACTGTGACGTTAAAATTTTACTGTGCTAAGTTGATAACTACAGTATATCGACGGCCAGCCTTGATAGGTAGTTTTTGCTTCTCGGAGCGTGGCTTACTTGAAGTTACGCTTTAACGAAACGCGACCTACAACTTAGTTGAAGTTAGAAGTGAACAGAGAGTGTTGCAAGTTGCATCATAGTATGTTTTCATCATCGCAGTACGCATGCATGCAGCACTTAAACAGTTTACTGGTTTTTTATTTACAACAAATTTGTAGCTGGCGCATATTTCATGCTTTTTAGATCGCTTCGTGCAGTGAAGTGGGCTAAATCAGCAAAGTGGTTAATAAAGTGAAGGGTGAAAAAACAATTCACTATATTTGCTTTTTCCTCTGCTACCAATAATCAAAATAAATAACATTTTAACTCCCTTATGACTCTGCTTGCAAACGGTACGAAGTAGTGTGACAGCCTAGCGTGATGAAACGGTGCTCACAATACAAATCGACATTGGGTCATTTCAAGTCCACGGTGTTACGATTGGGTTGGATTTGAGCGAGCGCTGGACAAGTCAGATTCACATTCATATCCACATTCGGAAAAGCATTCGGATAGAATAGCTCTTTTTGCTGTTGTCTGTCTTTTTCGACATTCACGTTTGGTAGGCCCTATTAGCTGGACTGACGCGAATATTAAAGTACGAAAATTAATATAAATATAATTCAGATTCCGAATGTGAATGTGAACCTAACTTGTCAAACGTCAACTCAGCTTCAACTCAATCGTAACACCGTCGACTTGAAATGACCCATTGCTCACACAAACACAGAACATTCAGTGAGTATAAACAGTGCAGCTGTCAACCCTGTAGCTGGTCGGTCCATCCTCTTTGACAGTAGCTTGCTGCAGTCCAAGTTTCGATACAAATTACTACATCAAAATTAATTTTCAATAAATAATCCAGTTAACGTCGAAATTACTGAGATTTTGGAAGCACACGTGTTCCAGATAGAAGTTTATAACGACGAAAGCAGAAAACACTATGTACCATGGACATTTCATAGTTTAACTCCATTCGATCCATAGTTTAACTACATGGTAGCTTAACTCCATTGAAGCACAAACACATTGACCTTGATTGGCTCTCACGGCCAAGCATTTGCCAGTTCTTAAACTGACCTATATTTCCTGACCTTACCATAAATGTTTTATCAATATGTTTAGCTATAAGGAATAGTCAAATAAGGCATAGTCAGACTCAAACATATCTTCCTTCATCAATGACAATTCTGTATAATCTTTTTCTATAGTACATCCATGTTTACAACTGACGTTTTGCGAATAGGAAACAACAACTAGAACAACAGCAACCACAACAATAAAAACAACAACGCAACAACAGTACCGCAGCTATCAGAATTTAACCGACGCACTGTCGAGCCCGCAGTCCGAGCGCCGCGTCTTACTGCCGGTTGCTCGACCTCGATTTGAAGTGCGATTTAATTTTGTATTCCGATATAATCAATGAAAATCTATTAGAGAATTGTATCAAATAATTTGATTGGTCAATTCGGACCACAAAACTAAATCGCACTTCAAATCGAGGTCGAGCGACCGGCAGCTAGACCACTCGGCCACAACGCTTTGCCACAGCATAACAACAGCAACAACAACAACAAAAGCCGACCTGTTTCTCATAGTCCTCCTGGTAGGCGTCGAAGATCTCCCATTGGCTGACGTTGTCGGAGAACGTGGCGCGCGGTGGCGGCTCTGTCATCGTGAAGCGATCCTGTACCAAAACAGAACTTTAACAGTTACATGATACAGTGCGGCCCTACACCAACACAGAACTTTAACAGTTACACGATACAGTGTGGCCCTACACAAACACAGAACTTTAACAGTTCTGCCTGTAATATTTGAGTCCTAAAATGTAACAAATATTGAGTTGTTAGTGTGATAATTCGCCGCTAATTTGCAGATGCATTAACACAGTGTTCCGCACAGCGCCGGTGTTTGGTGGAACACTGGTGTTTCGCGGAACACTCTGTTAATACATCTGCAAATGAACAGCAAATTATCACACAGATCAATGAAATATTAGTTACGTTTCAGGACTCAAATTTTTATGATAATACTGAAAATTAAACACTTTAGACACGTTCTGACATGAATGAATGCGGCCTTGCGGAACGTTAATAAACACCAGAGCTCAAGAATATTTTTTCCGCTTACTAATTCGCACTCAAACCGACGAAAATCATCAAACAGCACAAAAATTCTAATTCCCAGATTTACGTGAGGAGATTTACACGTTGACTAATGTGCGAATTAGCTCATTTTTAAACCGAGGTCGAGCAACCAACCAACCATTAGGAACGTTCACTGCGTTAATATATACACTCATGAGTTTAATTCATCCAAGGACAGATATCAAGCAATAAAAAAGAAACAAAACTGAAAATAATAATAGTTAACGCTTTCCTCTCTATTATTTATAAATACTTAAGACCATCTCGCAAATAGAAATATACTAATCTAGAGTTCAATCATAAAATATATTCTAGATAAAAATAATTATTAATTTTATTCTCAAATGTGTTCCTTATTCCAGACCAGAATTTAAAATAACACTATAGTTACTCATCATCATCTAAAGAAAGCAATGAGAGTTCTATGGGCGTGGCCTATTTTTCAGAGCCGTTTTGTGGGCGTGGTGTGGATTTGTCTGTCTGGAAACATAACATCAAGGAGGCGATGAGAGCTCTTTGGCCTACGTTGATTTCTTGCCTCATCCGCTTAACGTTAGGCCTCTAACGTTGCTCTTAGAGACCTGGGGCCTCATTCAGGAAGTAATCTTATGACAATCTTAATCCTAAGTTTGATTTAAGAGAATCTTAAGTTTGACGTAAGAGAATCTTAGGAAAATCTTATCTCTTTTATTGGAAACTCCGTATTGTCCGGCGCGAACTGAATGATGACGTCACGGAGGTCCACGAATGGATTTTATTTGTTTCAAATTTAAGTTGGGATAAAATTTCAGATTATTCTCCAAAATGTACGTGAATGAGGCCCCCGTCTCATAATGTGATACAAGGCAATGCGATAAAAGATCTTTGCCTCGGCCAGCACGGGTCTTAGGGGCTCCGATAAAAGGTCTACTGGTCTTATGGGCTCGGGGAGAAGGGCTTGCAGTGCATGGGCTGGGGCAGGTAGTCAGGTTAAATAGGACTGAGAACTATATAACATAGCAAAGCCTGACTGACCCGCTGTGGGTTGTTGTATGTTTGCGACGCCCGCTCGCTGAAGTTGAACTGATTCGTCAGTTTCTTCTCACCAGACGACTTGGGGGGGGCCGGTTCTCCCGCCCCCACCTCGTCTTCGCCCCCCCCTTCGCCCCCCTCACCCCCTTCGCCCTCTCCGCCCTAGAACAAGTGAGGAGGGGTAGGATTAAAACAAACTTACCCCAGCAAGTCGGGGAACAAAGAATAGAATTGCAGCCCAGAGCTCCCGGGGAGAGTCGTAAACGGCGACTAAAGAAGGGGGAGCGGTTCTGTGGCGGCCCCTTAACACAGAACCGGACTGTCATTGTCTTCGTTACTACACACGGTCCTTAAATTTTCAAAAAAGAAGAGAAAGAAGATTGAAACAAACTGTGGTGCCATCAACGATTTGCGGTTCTAACTGTATTCATGGTATATTAGCGCTCGCATGATCATGAAGTATTCACACCAAATATTCTTAG
The DNA here is from genome assembly GCA_034695025.1 of Chamaedrilus cognettii. Taxonomy (NCBI): domain Eukaryota; kingdom Metazoa; phylum Annelida; class Clitellata; order Enchytraeida; family Enchytraeidae; genus Chamaedrilus; species Chamaedrilus cognettii. Next base: position 14,628 of record JAQIWG010001083.1, read on the forward strand.
CTATAAGATAGTATTACACTAACAATGTGTTAATAACAAAATAACAATCTTCGTTCACAGCAAATCGAATTAACATCATTAACCGCAGCTTAAAGAAATATTTTAAGGCAAGAACCTAAACTACCGGAAGCTATTTTAAGATAATCTGAATGCTAATTTCTTGGTATCGAATGGCGTTAAAAGTTGTCATATTTTTGTTTAAAAATTGCGAGCACTTTTCTCACGTTTCATTTTTCCTCAAACCCCTGCAGTACACTTTTTCAATATCGCCGCATTTCTCTAGGTCTCTAATGGCGCACACCTCCTCGCCGGCCTTCTCCTCAGTTTCCTCCTCCGCGTCGTTCCCCTCCTCGACCTCAGGGTGGGGGACATCAGCCTGGGGCATCACCGACGACTCTTCACTGTCTCCTGGACGACAAGCAGCAAACTGGGTAGTAGCACGATTGAACGTAAATAGGGAGGGGTAATCCAGCTGACCTCATTTCAACCAGGGCTTGATCTGCGAGTCGCCAAACAGTTTTTGAGCAGTTGGCGATTTTTTTTTCCTTTTGGTGAAAGCTTTCAATAATAACAATAATAATTGTAATCATCATTTTTGAAGTTCTTTTTTTTTCCTTCATCTTTATTACTTCAAGACAAGACAATGCAGAAATACAGGCATCAATCGGCATGGGCATGAAGTAATAAGGGCAGCTAAAGAGGGAACGCATTCCCTGTGACAACCACTGACAAAGCTATGCGGCCTTGCCAATGACCGTACAACTGCCGCTATTGTGGCACAATTTAAACGGCAATACATCAGATTTCACAAATAACTTCTTATGCGCCACAGGCAAGCCTGTAACGCCGTGTCCATGTTAACACAGGTTAGACGTTTGTATTGAAGCAGGGTTTTACGGCCGGATGCCCTTCCTGTTGCCAACCAGAATAAGAAATTACCCTGGACGATGATTATCGGCTAGCGACACTTGTGTGTTCAACAGCCTTGCTGAAGGGTCTGTAACGCCATGGTTTCATAGTCGCAGGCGCCGGGACTCAAACCCAGGTCCTCTGCATCCCAAGTCCAACGCCTTAACCACTACACCACAGCGCCTCGCTACGTTGTACGTAAATAGGGGGGGGCTAATCCAGCTCACCTCATTTCAAACAGGGCTTGATCCGCCAGTCGCCAACTAAGAATTTTTTGGGCAGTTGGCGATTTTTTTTCCTTTTGGCGAAAGCCTTTGGCAAATAATACATTTATTCATCCTTCATTCTTAGAAGCTCAATTACTGGATCCATGGTGACGAGCAGAACAATAGATCTGATATATTTCCCAAAGGGAACAAACTTGTAATTGTATCACAAATATTTGGCGATAAACAGAACGGCCTGGCGAAAAAAAAAACATTTTGGTGAATTTTGGCGAATTGTTTCAAGACCCAGATCAGGACGTTTCCAACTCAGGGAAAACTCAAAGAAAATTTATCGTGGCAAAGATTTTGAGTCGCTTCGTGCACCCTTGGCAAAGATGGTTTAAATTCACCAGCTCCGCGAAAAATCATCCATTAGGGTGGAGTGCAGTAGTGAAGTTGAAGTGAAGTGAAGATTCCGCCAAAGATCTATTTTCAGTGGACAGACACATGGAATGACTGACCAGGCTGTTTCCGGTTACTTTCTCTTGCCTCCTTCTCCACACCACAGCGAGGCGCTGTGGTGTAGTGGTTAAGGCGTTACACTTTAGGGCCCAGTTGTTCAATAGAGAGTTATTTGGTTTTAAATAGTCACAGAACAAAAATATGTCACGATCCAATCAGATCTCGCAAATTTGATCCAGGATTGTTTGAATGACACGCCAATATTGGGGAGTCATTCAAATAATCCTAGATTGTTCAACTATGGTTCAAATAACTCTCCATTGAACAACTGGGCTTAAGCCCAGAAGACCTGGGTTCAAGTCCTGCGCCGGCAACTACGAAACCATGCGTTACAGGGCCTTCAGCGAGGCTGTTAAACACACAAGTTAGCTGCTAACTCTGTCCGTGCCAGATAATTGTTTATTTCGTTGGCGTCAGGAAGGGCATCCGGCCATAAAAAATCAGCTCCAGCAGTCCTGATCAGGGCGGGCGAAAACGTGTAAACCTGTGAGAAGACATCCATGAACATTCACAGATTACACGATTAAAAAGGTGGTTATTTGGATTTTTTCTCCTGCCCTTTCTTCTCGTTCTTCACTGGTCCTGGTTCAGAACCGATGGTTGCCTGTCATGGCTAGGGGAGGTACCCGAGGACGACCACGAACGCCGAAACGGACTTTGAACTCACTATTTTTATTATTTTATAAGCGTGAATGTCTTAATGACTGCGGAGAAAAGACACTAAAAAGAATTCAAATTTGCATATATTTAAGGTCGATTGGAATGCTTGAAATGCTTTACTAATTGATTTACAATATTGATTTATAAAGCAAACAGAGTACAGAAAAGTGCATGCGAAGCCATTTGCAGTGCAGAAACCAATTAACATGGCAATAACAAAAATTTGAAATCAATCATGTAAGGGGGAAAGACAATTGAAACATTCTAATGATATCTTTGAAACTCTAAACGGCGGTTAAATTACGCATTGTAATTAATTTCTGGGGGAATACGACTGCCCAATAATATTTCAAAACACCTATTCAGACTCTCCATTATTTCAGCCTATGTAATACAAACTTTGTACACCGACTCTCCTTCAACGTTTTTTTATCTTTGTTTTCAACCCCCGCTAAATTGATTTTAACCCGCTCAATGCTGAGAACAGCTGGGCGCCTATGAATTCAAAATCGCAAGATTGGTGCTAAAACCAATAACGAGAACTAAACCCCGCATGAATCTCAGACAAATAACATCACCGATCCGCCACCTTGCCACTCAGTTCATCATTTACGGTTTTTGTGCAAGCACAGGTTGGACGCTTCCCACAATGAGACATTAAACTCAATTCTTTGCCATCTCTCTACTTATGCCTCGCTCCTTCATATCGCTCTCTGCAGTCTCCATCTATGTTTTGTTCCCCCTCCCCTTTCCAATGATCCCCTCCACCCTATCATACTACAAAACATGGAATTTTCGCGTGCATATATTCTTCACGAATTTCACGAATCGGGAAAACTCGTGAAAATTTAATGCAGCAAATATAAAGCTGCGGAAGCTATTATAATGGCAAGTCCTCAAAAACGCAACAAAATTGAGTGTAGCGAAATTTCTGAGAGGCAAAACCATGAAAATAACCTGCAGCAAACATTTTATGTTTTACAGAATTTTTTCAGCGCAGGTCTACGTCGTCAAGCATCAGTGAGCCAGCAAGCTATTAGCTATATATGTATCTTTTATTCACACATCAGTGTAAAGACAATGCAAAAAAGTAAATTAATAGAATGTATAAAACCGAGTGGCAAGATGGCGAAGTGGCAAGATGGCGGATTAAGGAGTCATGTGTGATAACGCCGCCGACAGACAATGCAAGGTCCAGTTCTTGTTCTAAGGCCTCCTTTCCACGATGCATATTTTGCATGAAATTTTACATGCAATTTTGCATCCAACGATATTAAGAAAATTACAATGTAAAATGTCCGTTGTCATGACAACGATTTCCTTAACTGGGTTTCATGCATGGCTTGTTCCTTAACAGGGTTTCATGCATGGCTTGCATAAAACCCAGTTAAGGATATTTTACATAGTAATTTCTTAGCATGGTTGCATGCAAAAATTGCATGAAATATTGCATGTAAAATTGCATGGAAAATATGCATGTTTGAAAGAGCAGTCTTTGGTTGGTGCCCAGTAGAGCGCTGAAGAAGTGTTGGTTACCTCCGCCCTGGCTGACAGAGCTGGCAGATGGTCGGGTACCGGCACCAGCTGTCAGCGTGGGCAGGCAGAGGAACAGGCAGCATGACAAAACACACATGACACACACACAAATAAGCCACATATACAAGCACAGGAAATAAAAAAGAAAGAAAAGCATTAAGAGATAGCACAGACTGAAAACAAACGTTCAGAAATACGCGAAGTATTTGAGATGTACATTCGCCAAAAGCTAAGTTAAGAAGAGTTAATAACTAGTCGTGCACAGAAATAGAAAAGCTAAATGATGATGATGATGAAATAGAAAAACGTGAAACATGTGCATGAACAAGTGTACAGATGCGCATTTAAACATTAACTAAGAAATGCTTGAGACGAAGTATAATATACAATCAAAGTTTGATAGAAATGGCCGAATTTGTATTAGAATTAGAATTCAATAGTATATGCAACAATAAACTGTTGACTTTTAAATAAATACTAAACACTCAGAAACGCATCAAGGAGTACTGACACGAAATCAAAAATATTATTACCGATTTGATTTTGAGTGCTCAAAGACAGTGCTTAGTGTAACAAAAACTATTATAGTCAGGTTTAGTGCCTCAGGGCCAAGCAAAGAACTGCTCCCCCTTTTTTAGTCGGTTAGTATGACTCGCCCGGAGAGCTCTGGGGCCTGTTACTCAACACTTCTTAGGCAAATTTTAGTTTCAAGAAGTTCTTAAGAAAATCTTAAGCAAAATTTTTGTCTTAGTTATTTTAAACTCCGCATCGCCACGGACTGCTCCTGGACTGCAAACCTATTCTCATTTTACTCCAGTCTGCAGGGTACATCAAATTGCAAAGACTACACTAATTCCTAATTGTTCAATCACCTGATCTTGAATCGCGATCGTGATGAATCGCGATCACCCAATCAGCGCACTGAGATCTAGTTCAGGATTTATTTTATGCGATATAATTAGTTCATGGAAAAATGATTTCTGATGTATATACCAAATCAACTATTCCATTTAACGTTCGGGCATTAAACATCTGTTGCTGTAGCTTCAGTTGAGAAATTCTCTGCAAGCCGGGGAACAATGAATTGGCTTGCAGCCCAGTGCTCCTCGGGTGAGTCGTAAAAGGCAAAGTAGAAAGATATTGGCGCAGTTATGTGCCGGCTCACTTTCACAGAATATAACAATAATAAATAATCATCGTTTTTGACGTCCATTCTTGTGCGTTACAGGCAAGCCTGTAACTCCATGTCCATGTTAACACGGGTTAGACGTATATATTGAAGCTGGGTTTTTACGGCCGAACGCCCTTCCATTCGCCAACCAGAATAATGAATTACACTGGACGACGATTATCAGCTAGCTACACTTGTGTGTTCAACAGCCTTGCCGAAGGGCCTGTAACGCCATGGTTTCATAGTTGTCGGCGTCGGGACTTGAACCCAGGTCCTCTGGACTCGAAGTCCAACGCCTTAACCACTACACCACAGCGCCCTTTCACAGAACCGGACTGTAATAGTCCTTGTTACTATACACGGTCCTTACATTACGAAATCCCCTCTCCTTTCAGTTGAGTAAGTTTCCAAAACACAAATCAGATGCATGATCGGTTATGAGATCATTGTGTTAATCTATCACTGATACTGGTCAGTATGCTTATACTTTTTCTCTAATCTACATCTTGATCCGCATCTCAAATTAAAATTCAAGCAGAAGAACCACTCTGCATTAAATAACTCTGTATATATATATTTTATCAGTAACTCAGAAAACATTAAATGTTTTATTTTATTTGACTTCTGAATAAAATCAAGTAACAGTAATAAAGAGATATATGCCTAATTCATATGAATCATAAACATAAGAATTCTTGCTAATACAGCAAAAAGGACTTTAAAATATACTAAACAATGGCAGCCATGAAGTTTCAAAACAAACAGCGCATATGAAAGAAACAGCACATAATTAGGAAAGAAACAGTGCATAAAAAAGGAACAGCACATATGAAAGAAACAGCGCATATGAAAGAAACTTTGCATAATTATGAAAGAAACAGCACATAATTATGAAAGAAAGAGAGCATAATTCTGAAAGAAAAGTGCATAAAATAGAAACAGCACAAATGAAAGAAACAGTGCATATGAAAGAAACTTCGCATAATTATGAAAGAAACAGCGCATAAATTTTACGAAAGAAACAGTGCATAAAAAGAAACAGCGCATATGAAAGAAACTTCGCATATGAAAAATGCACGTGCAGAAGTGAATCAGATAAATGTAAAACAGAGATCTAAACGACATTCATTTCAAATCTGAATGTTACTGGCGTTAGAAAGCAAACTACTGAAAACTTTGAAATGCAGAGCTTCGAGCAACTGAACCCGTAAATGGCATTAGGTGATGGAATTTTGAAAGTGGCTTCAAAATAAATATTCGAGAGATAGACTGCTCCTTCAATGGGTTCAATAACTTTAATTATAAAGTTTGAAGATCAAGTGTCATATACACATGATTACAGTTCGCTCTATTGTTCTGGATTGCACAAAAATAGTTCTACCCCGTGTTGCGAGCGGTAATCGCTACCAGTAATTACAGCAATTAGGCTCTGATAATTACGTTACAGTGATGCCCTGTGAACAGGTAATTACCGAAACGTTCACTTTCTGCGCGTTTTTGTCCGATTCTTATACATTGAATTGGCTCTAACACAACTTCGTTGCAGCCAATCAAATAATTTGGTCTGCGGCCTGACCCCTCTCACCCAAAATTGCTTTTGAAAAGCGGTTAAGTTTAAATGACATAAAATGGATGTCGATCAAACAGCAGCCACGTAGGCTATAGCTTTCATTAAATTCAAAATCGCTGAAAGAAGCCTTACTACGAAATGCTTATATGGTGATGATGCAGGTTTCTCCCATTGATTTGAAACAAGGAACTTGGTACTGTTCTTTTACAACGTTTATCTACTTCTTCATTTTTCTTGAGCTCATAAGCAGTATTTCGTAAAAAACTTTTATAACCCGCGAGTACTTATTAAAACCATCACAAAATATTTGAATCAATAATATTTATTCCTTGAGATAGCTGTTACATCAAAAACTAATGCTAATTTCAGATTTAAGTAAATGACTGATTGACATGATTGACCGAATAAGCCAAATTTTAAGTGTCCAGATCCACAAGATCCTTGTTACTCTCCAGGCTGACCATGCATGCTTCAAACTAAAAATAGCTCACAATCTAATGTCTACTATTAAGCAACAGTAGGTCATAATAACGTCACACATATCTCTGCGCGTACCGTCGCCCCCGTGGCTGCGGTGCTCCATCTGCTTGATGGCCTCCTCGCTGTCGACATGGATGAGGTTGCTGTCGAGGGAGAAGTGGACAGCCAGCTGGTCTATCGCCGGCAGCGACTTGTACGAGCGCTCCTATAATGGGCGCACCAGTCACAAACATAGTACGACTTGTGACTTTTGCGTACATGGTCCTCAATAGTCACGCGGTTCCTACAACAAAGCAGAGTATGCAAATGTTAGCACGGTGGTGTAATTTAAACGCCCAGTTCATACCACAAAGCAGACTATGCAAATGTTAGCACGGGGGTGTAATTTAAACGCGCGGTTCATACCACAAAGCAGACTATGCAAATGTTAGCACGGGGGTGTAATTTAAACGCGCGGTTCATACCACAAAGCTGTATCGGATGATGTTCTGCGGTGCGTGTGGGTTGTTGCACGTCAGCACTCGTGTAAACTCCTCCTTCAGCGCCTAAACAACAGCGATAATAACGGCAAGTTTAAAGTCCGTTTCAGCATCCTTAGACATCATCGGCACCCACACTTCGCCATGGGCAATATAATACCCATGGTGGTCACGGAACAAAGAATTGACCTGCAGCCCAGAGCTCCCCGAGTGAGTCGTAAAAGGCGACTAAAGAAGGGGAAGCGGTTCTGTGGCGGCCCTCTTACACAGAACCGGACTGTAATAGTCTTTGTTACCACACACGGTCCTCAAACTCCCAAACCACCACCCCCCAGGCATCATACAAGCTCCGGCTCCATTTCCCCAGCCTAGGCTAACAGCCCTCCCTAATAATAATAATAATAATAATAATAATTTTCGGACAACTTTTAAATCGCCGTAACGTGACCGAAGTCATCACAAGGGCGTCGCACACAATCCACTAATAAAACAGGACAATTGCAAATTCATCAATACTCAGACACATGACTGAAGCCTATAACTATATATACCTGCTAAAGCATGACAGTTGCAGTTTCTATGAAAACCTGTGCCGTCCAGCCAAATTAATCACAAATATAATCGGGTAAAGAGTTCGGTTTTGAGTCTCTAAGGGCTAGTTTTCCAACACTGATTAAATGGTGGTTCAGGAATTAGCATCTACAAAATGGTGGGTTAATGGTAGTTGGGTTTCTCCAACAGCGATTAAGCAAATTGCAGATTTAATTAAATCCATGGTTTAAATCCGTCGATATCGGGGTGCTAGCGAATAGGCCTAAATTCACGAATTTATCATAAAACAATTGACAGAAAGTATTTCGCTTAAAAAACCCGATGGCATAAATCCTCGAATTAATTTTAATTAATGGCTAACTAACCACTAATTTTCGCTAAAAATAAATTTGAGTTGGAAAAGCCAAGAGCAAGTGAACTGTCTTGAGTCTCCCTGTTAACTGCTTACAAAATCACAGAGGGCTGGTTTCTCCAACATGCATTTAATGGTTTTCAGGATTTAGCCTATGCAAAAAGGTAGGTTAAATCCTGAACCACCACTAAATCCGTGTTGGAGAAACCAGCCCAGAGTCTCACCACATCCGACAATCCCTTGACTTGATCCTCCGGCGGTACGAGCCTCCTCTGCAACAGAACATCCTCGACACTTGATCACTGCAGTCCACTGCTGCATCAACTGCTATTCCTCTTCAAGCACATTTTACATCCAGATTTCTACTCTCGTTTCGTTTTTTCAGGCAACTACAGCAACGGCAACCGAAACAAAAAACTTACCAAAAGCATGCACAAAACCTCGCTCTAAGCCGATCCACAAGGAAGTTTAAAATTTGGCTCTAAACCTACTCACAAACACACACAAAACCCCGCTCTAAACCTTACTACAATCACGCTCGAAACCCCGCTCTAAACCATCCACACAGACGCAACAAAACTTGACTCTAAACGTACTCACAAACATGCACAGACCCAGCTCTAAGCCTACCCACAAACACGCCAAAACCCCGCTCTAAACTATCCACAAACACGCCAAAGCCCCGCTCTAAACTATCCACAAACACGCACAAAACCTCGCTCTAAACTATCCACAAACACGCACAAAACCCCGCTCAAATCTATCCACAAACAAGCTCAAAACCCCGCTCTAAACTATCCACAAAGACGCACAAAACTTGACTCTAAACCTACTCACAAACATGCACAGACCCAGCTCTAAGCCTACCCACAAACACGCCAAAACCCCACTCTAAACTATCCACAAACACGCCAAAGCCCCGCTCTAAACTATCCACAAACACGTACAAAACCCCGCTCTAAACTATCCACAAACATGCACAAAACTTGACTCTAAACCAATGCACAAACATGCACATAACCCCGCTCTAAACCTACCCACAAACATGCACAAAACCCTGCTCTAAACTATCCACAAACACGCACAAAACCCCGCTCTAAACTATCCACAAACACGCACAAAACCCCGCTCTAAACTATCCACAAACATGCACAAAACCCCGCTCTAAACTATCCACAAACATGCACAAAACCCCGCTCTAAACTATCCACAAACACGCACAAAACTCCGCTCTAAACTATCCACAAACACGCCTAAAACTCCGCTCAAATCTATCCACAAACACGTTCAAAATCCCACTCTAAACTATCCACAAAGACACACAAAACTTGACTCTAAATCAACTCACAAACATGCACAAAATCTTGCTCTAAACTTACCCACAAACACACCAAAACCCTGCTCTAAACTATCTACAAACTGCACAAAACCCCTCTCTGTACATACTCACATATACGCACAAAACTAGGCTTTAATAGACTCATAGATATGCATAAAACCCCGCTCTGTACCTATCCACACACACGTACAAAGTTCACTCTAAACCATGTACTTCCAATATATCCTCACCCTCTATCATCATGCCGCCCCTACACAGTTTGACCAGATCTAGTACTTAAATTATCATCTGGTCTCACTACTCTAAGTCTCGTATACTAACGTCAGGGTCAGCGGGGCCGGGCGCGTCGGGGTTGTCGCCTGGATCGAGCGTATCGTCCTGTCAACAGATCACACGCGCACACATAGATCACACACACACGCACACACATATTTTACACATACAAACACACACAACTTTGACTCACACATACATGGTGATTCAGAGAAACGTGAACCAGTAGAATGATCATTATTACAAGCGATACCTCAGGCAGAGGATTAAACTGTCACTATTCACATCAATAATTATTCAAGCCAGGGGCCTCATTCACGTACCTTTCTTAAGATTTTCTGAAATTTTATCCTAACTGAAATTTAAAACAAATAAAATCCAATCGCCGACCGCTGTGACGTCATCATTCGGTTTGCACGCGTCAATGTGGAGTTTCCAATCAAAAAGATCAGATTTTCATAAGATTCTCTTAAGATAATCTTAAGACTAAGATTGTCATAAAATCGCTTCCTGAATGAGGCCTGGTTCCTATATTTAATAAACCATCAAACTTCCATACTCTATTCAATAATTGATACAAATGTGCTTTATTTAAAATACAATCAACTATTAAAATTTGCTAAGAAGGAACGTTTGCATCTAAATACGCAGTTAAATTTTTTTTTTTTTAATACGGTACCATGTTACTCTCTCGAGCAATCAGATTCTCTGAGATTTGATCGGAAGGATAGCATGCATTAAATTTAGATGCAAACAAATTATAAACAATAACGATATGGTAATATCTAAGCATGAATTTTTTTACGTTCTAAGTTGATACACCACCAAACCACACGTCAAGATAGCTTAACTAATCAATAGCAGAATAATTCAAGCAGCCAAATATTAAACTATAAGCCAACATAAAATTCCGTATTATTGTAATGAAGAAAATCACTTAAATATCTTACGAAGCCTTAAAAGTTAGTGAATTTATATCTAAACTTGCAACACTAAGGGTAGGTTTCTCCAACACCGATTTAATGGTGGTTCAGGATTTCGTCCACCTTTTTGCGTAGGCTAAATCACGAACCACCATTAAATCCGTGTTGGAGAAACCAGCCCTAAACTTGCAACACTGGCAGAAAGTCCAGCAACAAAAACATCGCAGAATGGTAAGTGAATTTGACAAGGTTGATAGGATTTCTGCGACACTCGTGCCAAAAATTAGACAAGTTAGCGTCTCGCGATTAAAGATCTCGATCCTAAGATGTGCAAGTGTGCACATATAACAACATTCTACGCCAGATTAGAAACAGATTTTGGATAGATTTTGGATTTGAAACCTAACCAAAAATTTTATGGTGAATTAGACTACCACTACACCACAGCGAGGCGCTGTGGTGTAGTGGTTAAGACGTCCGATAAGAGTCCCTGTTACCTGAATTCAAGTGCCAGCGCCGATGACGCACGCAACTATGAAACCATGTTGCAGGCCCTTCAACAATGCAGTTAAACGCAAACGCATCGCTAGCTTCTAACCCCGTTCCAAATAAGTATATATTTGGTTGGCGTCAGGAAGGGCATAAGGCCGTAAAAAACCAGCAGTCTTCACCAGGGCGCAACAGGTCAAATTCGTGGCAAAACTTTGACATTAACAGAACGGATTAAAAGAAGGGATTTTAAAAACCATTTCCATGTAAAATAAAGAATCACTAGTCTGAATCTTTAAGCCCATGATTCCACAATAAGAATGCAATCGACAGGCATGCATCTGAAATCTGCGCCCAAAAAATTATTTTCATAAATTCAAGATGCGCAACTTCATGCAATATTCAAGTTTGGTATAGAAATCATGTATCGGAAACGACGTGAAAACGCTTGACAGAGATGGATACAAAAGTTAAGGGATTAAAGCATGAGAATGCGAGGAATGCGGCCATCAAAATCATGCGAGTGTGTGTGTGTGTGTGGTACAGAAATCAAGTCCATCTCTTAACAAAACTGTGATGCATCAAAAATCTCAAGGCAAGAAGCAAGTAATAAGGGTAGTAAGCAAAAGGGTAGTAAGCAAAAGGGTAGTAAGCAAAAGGGTAGTAAGCAAAAGGGTAGTAAGCAAAAGGGTAGTAAGCAAAA
>JAQIWG010001084.1:0-26784 GCA_034695025.1 Chamaedrilus cognettii
TCCTTGTTCCACTCAAATTCCTCATTCAACAGCTTCTCATAGTAAGCCCTCCACACCTCCCTTATCTTCTCCTCTTCTAGAGCAATTTTTCCTTCTTTAATCTTTATACATCCCTTATCAGTGATATCCTTATTTTTATCCACCATCTTCCTTGCCATCCAAAAGACTTTTTCCTTCTAATCCTCTTTATCCAGGTCTCCCCCGACCATTTCCTTTCAGTTTCTTTTAATTTGCCAATGACTCTCCGAGCCTTGTTCTTTGCCTTGTTATATGCTAACTTACCTTTCTCAGCTTTCCCTTTATCCCCTAATTCTTTCGACTTCTGCCATATACTGTATAGTTTGTTCTTCTCTTCCACCACCATCTGGCACCCATCGTTCCACCACCAGGTCTCTTCATATCGGATTCAATTCGGATGCAAATCGAATGCTGGACTAATTCCCTTGAAAGATCACAATATTCAAATACAGGCATGAATAAAAGCAGAATTTGCCTGAAATATTAACCGATGTCATTATATTGTAAAGCTTACTTAGAAATCTAGGAACATATAAAAAACATGCAAGCTGTGATTATATTTTTCATAGATCCTTTGAAATCCAAATAATACAACTGGACGATATATTACATAATTCTTGACTGGTTCAAGTGATGTTTGATGGGACATGGGTAGTTGCATAGGGTATACAGCGTCCTAAAAACAGCCCAGTCATAACACCGATGGATGAAGCATGATACGATCAGAGATAGTCGCCACCTCAGCGAGCAGCTGGCTGTACTTTACTCTATACTGCACGTTAAGCAAGGCCAGGCCTATATAGACAACCAGTACCGCAGCGAGCAGTTGGTTGTACTCGACCCGGCGCTGCTCGTTCAGTTTCTGGCGCGTCTTGTCGTACTGGCCCAGCATCGCTACCAGACCGAGCTCAGGCGTGACGGCGCGCCTCCCTGCTGCGCTCTGCTGTTGCTGCTGCTGCACACGATCCACATAATGTCAAAGAAATGCAAAAATAAGAGCGTTGCATATAGATACACTGTTCGTCTGAATTCACTCATTACTGCAAATCTTTAATTTAGTTCTACTTTCCTAGCCCCAAACGAATCCTTCTCTAAAGCAGATCTAACATTTCTACGACCCAAATTGGCTTGTAATCTCTCCTCACTTTCATCCATCACCCGCTGGTATCAAACTACAGTCTTCAGTCCCAACAATTCTAATCTTTATGCCAAGCAATAAACAATAGGTTAGGTACAATTAGGTTCACACTTTGAAACTGTTTGATAGAAGCCGACTAGGTTATATTTGTCATAAATCTACAGACCTGTTAGCAAATCGATGGCCATTAAAACAAGAAATATTTGGTAAGCATTTAATAACAATTCGGTTTCTGCAATCACACGTGTACCCTGGGTCACTTCCTCCGTCAACTCTGCATCCTCGCTTTAATCTTTTATTCTGATCTTGGCTTACAATACAATGATGATTGTATTGTAACAATTTCATGATGTATAGTATTAACATTATTTTCTACATGTTTTACTGCAGTAGTCGCCCTGATAGTGCTATAGTCAACTGGTGTCATGTTGGACTGGACGCTGCAGATTTCTGAGTTGTATCTGTGAAAATTCAACTACATCTTTATTGCTTTAAAATAATAATAAAAAATAAATACAAAATACTTACAAACAAAAAATCTGATATGTCGGAAAATTGCACTTTAATCCTAGTTCATATTCTCAATTATTATTCATTTATTCCAATGAGATGTACACTTGTATTCAGAAATGTTAAGTATTCTTCACGCTTGATGTAAGTGGCCTATCAATTGGTGCTTTGTAATTCTTAAACAAATACACATATTAAACTCTTTTTTGAACCCATTGCAATTGACGACCAGTGTTTACAATATTAATATCATGATACAAAAGTGTGTGACTTTGCATGTCACACATAAACTAAACGCCTTTTTCATCTATTCTGTTAATGTCCATGTTTTCTCACAGGTTTAGACATATGCGCCCTTGTGAAGACTGCAGGAGCTAGGTTTTTATGGCCGGATGCCCTTCCTGACTCCAACCAAATAAATAATTATCTGGCACGGAGTTAGCAGCTAACGACACTTGTGTGTTGTTAAACACACAAGCCTTGCTGAAGGTAACGCCATGGTTTCATAGTTGCCGGCGCGGGGACTTGAACTCTGGTCCCTTGGACTCAAAGTCCAGAGGACCGCATTCTCGCTCATATCGTCAAATTTGATCACCAGTTTCTAGACTTATGAACTCACACTAGACAACACATAAAGTCACAGTAGACTTATGAACTCACACTAGATTATATGAACTCGCATTAGACTTATGAACTCACACGAGATTATATAAACTCACAGTAGACTTATGAACTCACACTAGATTGCACAAACTAACAGTAGACTTATGAATTCACACTAGATTGTATGAACTAACAGTAGACTTAGGAACTCACACTAGATTGTATGAACTAACAGTAAACTTATAAACTCACACTAGATTGTATGAACTAACAGTAGACTTATGAACTCACACTACATTATATGAACTAACACTACGTTATAAGAACTCACAGTAGACTTTGAACTCACATGTAGACGTATGCACTCACAGTAGACTTATGAACTCGCACTAGACTATATGAACTCACAGCAGACCTATGAACTTACACTAGATTCTATAACTTACAGCAAGCCTCTGATCTAACACCACGGTTAACGAAAGGAAAACATCTACAGTCTAAGACACACTGTTAGTGCTACTGCTGCAGAGCTTGTATCACACAGTCACCACACGACGCAATATCACTCGGGGCACCTTGGCGAGCATGGCATTGTATTCAAGCCAACGTTCCTGCTGGAACTTGTTCCTGCGCGGCGAGCCTCTCATGAGCGTGGGCAGGACCCCGCTGCCCGACAGACGCACCTCCTCCTCTTCAAAGGTCGCGCGCTTGCGAAACATTGGCCACTGTATGCAAGTAGTACTCCAGTAAATGAGGACTTGTGCGCTTGATATTCAGTAATACCATTGGTGTATAGATGATTCCTTCGTTGTCGTTGAACGTTATTACAGCAGGACGTGAGAAGGGGATAGAAATATTGCAAACATGAGAGAGAGGGATATCATTACAACAGGGGGGAGGAGAATATCATTGCAGCAAAGGGGAAGGGGAGTATTATTGCAACAAGGGGGGGCATATATTTGCGCAGAAGCGAAGGACCACGCAGTGGTTAAATCATTGGGATAATATGTCTTGAAGTTGGGGTTGAAATCTAGATGCTGAAAACTATGAAACCATGGCGTTACAGGCCCTAGTGAGCAAGGCTGTCAAACACACAAATGTTGTTAAATGCCAATCACCGTGCCAGATAACTTATTAATCTGGTTGGCGTTAGGAAGGGCATGAAGTCCAAAAAAATCAGCTTCAGCACAATTTCTTGAACTCTATAGACATCGAAAGAACACAAATTGATCTTAGTTCATCAACAGATATGAACGTGATTTCGTCATCGACATCATTCACACAAGGTCCTATGATATATGATATCTTCTATGATATTAACAGCCTGAGCGAGATTTTTTGATTTGAAACCAAATTCGTTAGCACGCGACATCACAGATATATCAATCAATCAATCAATCAAAATTAGACAACTTACAAAGCGCTGTAACATTTTTTAAGTCATCACAGTGGCACTTTACAGTGACACCTAACCATTCTAGCAATTGAAGCAACCGTCACCTGCTGTTATCTAGCAACACAAATCAGGGCAAGACAGCCACGTTCTGTACATTAAGCTATGGATAGGAACGTCCAAAAAGTTTCCTGTTCAGTTTTCAGTCTCTGGGTGAAGACACTGAACGAAAGGGCCGACTTGACGCATAGGGCAGACCGCTTCAGGTTTCGGGGGTAGTGAAAACCATAATCACAAAACTTGAGCCTACTGTAAGGAGGTAAGGACTCACAATGTTGGTTGGTAGTAGTATACAAATACTGACCATATACAGAGAGAGACAAAAAAAAAATCCTCTAGCGATATCAAGATAACTCGGTCAAAACTAAAAATATTGATTTCATATTTCTAGCGATTGGAGAGGAGATAATTTGCAACAAGACTGCCAAATTTCACGCGGAAATATTTTTTAGTTCAAAAGTTATGACTGTTTTAGAAAAAAGCTTTTAAAATGAAGTTAACCAACGCTCTAAAGCTTGCTCAGCCTAGTTATTAGGTTGGAGCTGGCCTGCACCTGTTTCAGCGTGCAGAGCATGCAAGAATAGACTAATTGAAGTATCCTCGCCTTCAAACCTTGTCCTCAAAACGTTTCAAGTCCCATTTTCCTCATGCACATGATTAGTCAGTTTAAATCTGTTCAACTTGCTGCGTTAACGAAATGATGTTTCCTGCGCTTGGGCCGCAGATCACTGCGCGTGAACTCCATCAACTAGACTATCGATATCTCTGGCAGATGAAGTCATGAATATGCATTCTAGCGCAGTACAATGATTAGTTAACATGAAATTCACTACAAAAACATTTTTATGAGCTTAATTTTACTGCATCCATTATTATTTCTTGACTTAATTACACTCGTTAAATAGACTTTGCGCAAAACATTCATACCCTTTGAACCAAAATATATTTCCAAATAAAATTTGGAGGTCTTAAAGTAGCTGGATGCAGCATGATGCTGCTCTGAGTCATGCTGAGCAAGTGTGACTTGTTCATGATTCTTGCTTTTTTAAGAGACAATTCAAAAACAAGTCATGATATCACTTGTTCATTATTCATGAACCATCATTCCATGTTCTTACAATGCAACAATTTTAAACAACGGCTTGCACATGTAAGCCTATGCCGTACGTACGCAAGCGAAGCGACCGATATCCCTACATCCCCTTAGCCTTTACGCGTCTGCTCCAAGAAGGCGCTCACAACGCCCATGTCAGCCACTCAATGGCGGATCTAGGGAGGTGCAGAAGGGCTCGAGCCCCCCCCGTAAGGTGATGTAAGGACACAAAGGGCAGGTTCTTTTTATTTAGTATTAGGAGCCATCCCCGCTGGATTGAAGCAGTCCCTCCCGTTGGCTGACACGGGTTTCTATGTGTAAGGGAAAAGTCTCGGCAGCACCCTCCTCCCCCCCCCGCTCGCGAGTTCATTCTACACAGCAAAAATCATCAATAATACCCTTTTTCCCTCAGGCTCTGCAATTTTGCAGAGATTAAACCCCCCCCGCTGAACCATCCTAGATCCGCCACTGCCCCACTGCCCAATAAGGCTCCGAGGTTAGTGACAGATGACGTGAGATCGCCTCCGGAATTCTCACAAACGATCGTGACACGCTGTACGGCATCGCCGCTGAGACACGTGCCCGACCCAACTCTCAATCTGCCGTTGTCAGAGGGAAGATCGAAACATGAGGTAAAGCGTCCGCAAAGGTATTTGAATAGGGTATATGTGGGCATCCCGACGGCAACCCATTGGGGTGTGCCACGCCAGGGTTGTTAAAGCATTTGGGAGACCAGTGATAATCCCCAGAAGCACTGGAAATGAAGTACGTGTAGGGCATGTGCCAGCAAGGGGGGCCTCGTTAATAAATAAAAAATTTCCGTTACTTACAATAAGCCTAGCGATGGAGCGTCAATAAATAAATATGGTGTTCCCATTAGGCCTAGAACACGATATATCAGGCTCTGGATAGGTAAGCTATAAAATAAATTATAACTTGATAATTATGTAGCATAACATCTTCATTATATTTTGGAAACTACAGTCCGACAAAGACAAGCAATATAGGAACTTAAACGGCCTATTGCCACCAAGGCAACCCCTTGGCACATGCTAGCTTGATTGAAAAGTGAAAGCTTCTCGACCACCTCCCAGCAGGTGGTCGTTAGAGACAAATGCTGGAGCGCAACCGTTATAATGTCATTAACAACCAGACACTAACGTTGAAGACTATGAACAAGTAGGCCTAAGCTAGGCAAAACAGGCTTGTTTAGAGTTCGAAAGGCATCGGCGAACTTTTTAAGAGTTGGGGAGTGCAGTGTTGATCCCCGGAAGCACTAAAAAATAGAGGGTGGATCTCTGATCTCTTGGCAGTCTATGATTATTTGAGAAAGTACAAAGATTTCATTAATTTCAGATGTCACGGTTAATTGTTCAGATGTTTTGCCTATTAATTATTACCTCTGGCACGCCATAGGACTCGCAGAATTAATGCAGAAAGGCCTTTTTGTCACAGTACTTTATTGAAGTACACACATTATAAGAGATTTCAATAGTGTTTTAAGTTATTATTTTCTTATTGAGGCAGTATATTTAAATATATTATTGTAAAGCAGTTTAACAAACCTCAGCACTCTCTCTAGGCATCTCCCGCCTCCTCTGCGCTCTGTCATTCTGAAACAATAAAACACCTAAGGTAGTGTTCTGTAACATAGAATTGTTCAAAGATAGTTTGATAGGTCAGGCTTGCTGATTCTCAAGGATGGTAATTCATAAAATGTGTGGCATCTAAATTCAATTAATAGCATTTTACTAGATCTGTCCGTCTACAACGTGTATGCACAACAGAAAATACGCATCTAAATTTTGCATAACGCAAAAATCTTCAACTAAAAATTGCAATTCTTGGGAAAAACAGTCGCAACCAAAAACTAGCCCAGTATCAAATTACATAAGAACTAAATCTACAAAAGGTACGATTCATTCAGAAATTTATTATAGGTAGGCCTACCGTAATAAAAACTAAGATCCTAGATATATTTGTACACAAATATCACACGCAATAACATTAATACTTCAATCAACAGGCTATCCAAATTGCTTACGTTAGTTAATTGTTACAATTTATATCCGAGCAGGCATCTCCAATTCTTCATCAGCTTAATATTGCCAGAATAGATTACCAGGATTTAAATATACCCATCCTGAACTATACTAAATACCAGAACATAATTAATTGTTAAGTTTGAACATTTTGCTACTTGTCTCACAATTTGTATAGTCATAATGTCTAAAACAATCCCTACAAACCTGTGAATATAACTGTGAATTGTCAATGTTGTATCCATCTGAAGCAAAGTCCCCTTCAAAGTCTCTTCTCTCCTGCATGAGCTGCCTTCTCTGATCACTGATAAAAGTTCCGACGTCAGCCGACATGCCCCAAGAACAGTCGAATCTTTTATTTCTCACTGCTATATCTGCAACAGTCAGCCACCTCTACTTCAGGCCTGCATTTCGCGCTCAGTAATAATTGTGCAAGTGCTACAGTCAAATTTCTCATGTTAAGATTGCAAGATCGTATATTTTAAGACCTCATACATAAACCGGTAAGCAAATTAGCAGAAATAGATGCAAACTTCCAAGAAAGGCAAAGGAGACCCAGAAACAAATATGGAATGATTACAAAATATTGGTAACTTTTTAATAAAACTCTCAAGTGGTATCATCGTCGTCGATATTCTGGCTAAAAAAAACGATCAAGCTGATGTCAGGACAACACTGACAAAATCGTCGTCAATTTGTCATAAACAACCAGTTCAAAATAATATCATTCTTTATATGAGTAGTAGCAGTATTAGTAGGAGTGGAAGTAGTGCTAGTGAGAATAGTAGTAGTGTAGTGACAATTTAATTACATGTTACCTTCCTAGGAAACACTGATTCGATGGCGTGGCCAACCCATTGCTACAACAATTCCACGTTTGTAAAAAACACATCAAAACATCACTTTCGCAGGTCTCCGCTGTGTGAGTGCTTCTTGAAAGAGGTAAGAGATTCTAATTCATGCATTACATATTCTGTGGCAAAAAGATCCATGTAGAGAGCGAGTAAAACTGAAAGAGTCTACAGCCAGCCAGCCTTCAATCAATCAATATTTTATTTCAAATTATAATTTAGTTATCTATTTGTTGCAGTAGTTGGCACAGTCAGACATCTTGTATCTGCTAAGAGCAAAGCTGACGAGCTGGGGCTTGATTGTCGAGCAACTCCGACAAACAATCACATTCACCCTCACAAAGGACTGCATAGGTCAGTCTTAAAGGTGATGCTCTCACATATTGGGAAAAAATGCCAGTTACGAGCTGAAGCGCCATGAACGTCCACATGCTTCACAATCCGCAAGTGATTCTGGACATGCCGCAAGCTTCTGTTGAGTTACACCGACGCATAGTTGGTGCCACGTCAAGTAACGAGTTGTAGCAACCAAGTCATGACATCATAAACGCGTAACCAATATTTGAGGCAAAATCGTCGGTCAATGTGGGGCAGAAGTGACTGAGGGCATGAAAATTATAATCTTCATGATAATGCTCAACCACACACCGTGCACATGCCTTGTGAGGCAACCAGTGCAAGGGGTGAACTGTGTTGTCTCATCGTGTAGCGGTGGACTATGCACACCATCCTGCCCACCCGCTGCACAGTGGATTTCAGTCAATCACGCGACTACTTCTAGATCTTCAGACCAACGATGGACTACTGATCCCTGAAGGCAGCAGCTTCTCGATAGCAATGAGCATGAGAAGGCTGAAGAATGGCACGTCCACATCCGTTTTACGGCTGATTTGATAACTGGGCGAACATGATCGAAATGCGTTGCGAAACATGTAAAAAATTAAGATTTATATGAACAAATGGTAATATAACAAATTGTTATCAAAATGAGCAATAAAACGATTATAAAAATAGGCTATGAAAATATAAGTCAACCATCACCTGGCGCACAGTACTAATTTTTGCAAGCACTTGATTGCAACAAAGACATTTAAGGTATATTTAAGGTTTTCACCCATCTTTTGGTACTCAAACAAAAGGAAACAGGTGTGACATCTCTATTGAATCCGATAATCTTTTAACTGTCTTTCAAGATTAGTCATTAATTAGATTAAGACGAAGAGTCACGGCAAAAATGTAGTAACAAAAAATGAACTAGAACAGTAAGTCTGCAATCAATTTTCAATTTATCCGGAATGCTACCAAATTCTAGACGATGTGATATACATCGTCTAAAATTTGGTAGAATTCCCGATAAATTTAAAATTGCAGACATACTGTTCTGGATCATTTTTTGTTCATTAAAAATTTGTAGCAAACGATCTGTCAGACTTCGAGTCTAAGAGAGCAATATCTAATTAGGCCCAAGACTGAAGTGTTAAATGGTGACACAAACGTTCAAAACACAATGTAGTGATAATTAAATTAACATTAATTAATGTTACGAAATATTTCAAGGCATACCTTTTCAACAGACGTATTATTCGGAAATATTACATTCACTTAGAATCGAGTTTTCCATTGTGTAAAGCCATGACAAACTTTACATGAAAAACGCAATATTTCAAGAGTATTAGAAATAAAACGAACGTTTAGGAGCAAATTATTGTTCAAATTGAATATGAATATTGACATATTCAATGAATATTTTGTCAAGGTAACCGTGTATACAAAATGATTTGCGGCTCGAAACGCCAGCACGTCTTAACCTGTTTATCGATCACTAATTCGTAATTAAAAGGTAAACGCGTACAATAGCTATTTCATGATCTAGGCTCGACAATGAGCCTCACGCATATCTTGAAAGCAAACCTAACAATAATTCTTAAATATGTCGGAAACTGAAAATAAGGAAATAAATACATTTAAATCCTTTAAGCTAATTTCTTCAGCCTCGAGATTGCTATTATTTAGAGATGATTCCGTCGCGGAGCCTCAGTATCAGTGATACCACTCACGGTTGATATAATCATGTTTAAAAAAATCATATTGTGAAGCAATGTAGCAAACGACAGAGAAATTATTCAGCGATCGATGGAGCAATAATTTGACAATCGGTAAACAATTTAACAATCACTGAAGCAATTTAGGAATCCATGGAGCAATTTTCCCGACAATGGAATAGGAGTATTAATGGAGTAAATTTGAAAAAAATAAATTCGGAAGGGAATAAGTCGAAAAGGCCCGGAATGAGAATATGAGAAGTGGGTCTCAGGAATGAAGGTTGAAATTGTTAACTATTCCATTCAGAAAATTGATTAGGTTTTGGAAGAAAAAAGTCTGTGACATAGCAGACCTCCCCCCCAGGTCGTCAGTTCATTTCACAAAGGAAAAATCGCTGCCCTTCCTAAAAAGTATCCCCACCCCCCCCCAGCCCCTCGGTCGTGAGTTTATTTTGGAAAGAAAAAGTCCTCCTTTGGCATGACATATAATACTACGACCGTCAAAATCACGACCGGGGGGGGAGGGAGGATGCTTGTGTATGTATGGTGTTTGGTCATAGATAATTTATATATGTATACATGTATGGTCATGGAAAATTTCGATCGAGATGGAGCAATTTTGTGACGTCTGTGGAGCAAGCTAAATTTATCCATACTTTCTAATAGAGGTCATCATGATCAATGATCATCATCATGATCATGATCTTCATCATGATCATCATGATTGGTAGACAGCCACGTATCATTGTGATCCGAGTGATTAGCTGGTTTTACACAAAATTGTTCAGTATATAGTTATATGAAAGAGATATGAAATTAAACCAGACGGCATGAATAATGATCATAATTATTAAGCTGTCATTACATATTATTGCAATTAGCATTAATCATTTATTAGCTATGACTTATTTCTAAACTAGAATCAAATCATTTTTAAACAGTTCAAATTTCAATACAAATATCAAATTATCATCTTTAATATCAACTCAGATGCTATAAGTAAATATTTGTTAATTAGAAGTTGTGGGCAATCATTGACAATAACGGAATTCATGATAAATTCATTCAATCAGTAGTCTACAAAGAGCGCAAGCAAATCATACGTAAGATAGTTCATAGTGTCATTGTACAGCATACATTATGCTCAGATATATCGAAACATAAAGTCACCATGCAATCACTGGCATGATGGGCACAATATCTTCTATTAACAGATAATTTATTTGCTATTGCACAAATCATTTACGTTTTTGAATAACTGAAAGAATACAGTGCTACATAATCATTCACAACTAGTAGGGCTACATTCAGAAACATCTACACCGTGTCTCAAATTAAACGACCTAATTAATTTACTATACCAAACGCTACCAGCGTTGTCCATGATAATAAAAAAAAAAAAATTGTAACTAGAATGAATGCTTCACAATTTAAAAATTTCTGTAAAATTTCAGGGAGCAAAAATAAATACATACGAGTATGGTAGCTAAGTGGACTTACAAAAAAGCCTATCTATCAAGCATCAGAAATCTTCTGGGTCGTTGAATCTTGAGACACGGTGTAAAAGAGAAAATGTGTCCATGTGTATGTCTGTCAAAAATGCGTTCGCGCAGATTAGAAGATATGGGCATTAAATTTGCGCAGGTGCGTCAGAAATTGTTCAGGGTTACCACAACCCGGAAACCCCCGGGAGCTCCCAATGGAGACCAAAAGCCCCCCTCCCACACAAAAAATTCGAAAAAATAGACCCAGATGATCTCCAAGACGCTGGTGAGGGCTCCGAAGAGGTACCCATGGGTATGTTCATTTTCTATAAAAATATTGAAAATGAACACTGCAAACCAAGAAATTTTAGCCGCATGTTATTTCCGCGATATTGTCTTTTACGAATTTAACTGTACTTAATTCTCACATTTTTTATGACTGCACAACAAATATGGTTTATGCAGCATAATTTTCGTGCATGTAATTTTCGCAAGGTTAACTGATTCGCAAAATTCGTCAAAATGACATGTACACAAAAATTTCATGTTTACAGTACTGGTATGTTTTAATATAACAAATGACTTAGTTAACATACAATAGTCCATACTTTCATACACAGAGGCTTGTTATTAAAAAAATTAAGTAAATATGCTTCAAACACGCAAAAAAATGACATGTTTGATATATAGCGATATATAATTGACAAGTTACAGTTCAACAATAACAATTTGGTGAGCAATATAATTGAATGTTATCTCATTAGCATACGTAATTCTATAAATATTGAATGACATACGGCATTCGACACCCATTTCCAGTGTAGATTATGGCAAGCATTCAATAACGAATGACCTCTACAGAGGCATATTGCAAGTTTATAACGCTATGTATAAACGGCACTGGCAACTTAAGGCATTATAACTGATTCTGTAAAAATTGATACATTAGCGACTAAACAGTTCAATTGATGACATTCTTTCATTTAGGATAAAACTTGACACAACTAAATCATGCTAGGTTGAAACTGAATCCTTTATATCAGTGATACTCAAAGTGTTGCTTACGCGCCAACAGTGGTCCACCATGACTTTCAAGTAAGGGCCTGTTCAACTCAGAGAACCGCTATACTGAAAGGGCCACTTTGGCCCAAGGAACTGCTGCTGAAGAAGCCACTTTGGCGGGCGGCGATGTTGCTAGGCGGGCCATTGTGGCACGACCCTTTTTCGATTTTGTTTTTTGCATGGGAGAAAAAATGACCAAAACAGCATAAAAAGGAAAATTATAGTTAAGAATGACCTTAGAAATGAGCAAACACTGGTAAGAATGGCCTTCAAAAAGTTAAGCAAGCACCTGCCCGGTCAAGAGTTGTGCACAGGATGGGTGAAGAAAACGTCTCCGTCACTACACCACCTCCCCCCCCCCCCCCATCGTGAGTGAGTTCTGCGCCAGAAGGAATTTGGTGGCGACCTCTTTGTGAGTGGCTCTTGAAACTTTGACATTTTATCTGAGTGGCCCTCAAAGCATTTTTCGACAAAAATATTGGTCGCACAAGGAAAAAGTTTGAGAACCACTGCCTTATATAGACAGAATGTGAGCAAGAAGCTGGCCTCTGTGCCACAGTTTATCATTATGTGATGCCTACAGCAAAACGTGAATCAATGCCCACAACAGTTGCATAGTACAAGTGATATAGGATTACGCGAATAACATTAGCCATATGCTCATGCAAGAAATACAACAATTATCACCATACGCTTGATTAATGGAACAATGACTAACAAATACTACCAGCACTGGTTGACTATGTACTGGGTCAGTTATATACTGGACGATCAACCAGCAATTGTTAATAGCATGCCAATCTGCAAAAACATATTAGAATAAGAAACTTGTGTTCTTGTGTCTAAAATATGAGAAACACTTTGCACCATATCCAACTGCACCATATAAAACAATACTAACATGATTGTGTTTTGCAGCGACCAAAGATGCCACGATTACAGAAGACTGATACCACCAATGTATCAATCATAGGTCCATAGTTACCATATTCTTTAGAAATTTTACAATTATGACAACAGTTTGCAAGTTATGATAACATTTTCTACCAAATAGAATGAATGAATGTATTGTCAAATCAACACACACTAAACCAAGTGCTGCTATTCGATGCTCTAGGTTAAGAAATTAAATAAATTTCAGTTACAGGTTCAATTTGTATACTGTACTCACCGAGATCCATACTTATATTTAGTAACAGCAAATGGTATAAAATTGCAAAAAGAACCTTCAAGCTAGGCTTATATAACTATCGTTTCAAAAAGCCAAGTTATTGCCATAAAATTTATTTGCTACATCATTGAAATATAAAACTATAAAAGTTAAGCCTATAGAATATAAAATTGGTATATATCGGCATTCCCACAACTTATTATCAAAAGACTCTGATACAATACTGGCAACAGAACGCTATATAGATTTAATTATACTGTACTGAAATTGAAACAAGAGTATAGAAACAATTCTGTAGAGACTTTCATTAAGCAGACCCCCTGATTGACAACTTTTTTACACCATCACTATAACGGTAGGCCTATAGACTTAAATTGTCTGACAAAAAATGCAGATAAAGCTTAACATTTATTATAATGCTTTTTAAAATGGTTTTGAGTTGGAAAGACGTCATCAAGAAGCGCTCCTGCACTGCTACAACTTGACCCAAGGTAAGCGCATGTCTTCAACAATGAATTTGAACACAAAACTAGACCACTCAGTATACCCCTGCAGGCCGGGGAACAAAGAATTGGCCTGCAGCCCAGAGCTCCGTGGGCTTGTCGTAAAACGTGACTAAAGTAAAGGGAAAGCGGCTCTGTGCGGGCTCTCTTGCACAGAACCGGACTGTATATAGCCCTTGTGTGCTACACACAGTAACTAACTACAAAAAAAAAGAACAGACCACTCATTACTATAGGCTCAGACCTTTTTGGTTCTCTATGAAAAGCCTTGTAGTGTAACCGTCGCCAAGAAGAGGGCAGTCAGTTTTGCAGGACCAGGGAAATAAATGTTCCAGGGAGTAAGGGAGGCAAATGTAAAATTTTCAGGAGGCGGGGGAGCCAAGGCCTCAGACACGGGAGGCAGTGCCCCGCCTGCCCTCCCTCATGCTATGGGCCAGGCTATCAATCGGTAGCTGTTCTGGTCAATTACAATGCATAACATAAATCAAGTTTAAAGTCAATGTTTCATGCAAGATATCTCACAAATAGTATTACAAATCAATTTAACCCCCAAGTTTTCTCAAGCAAAAAACCAAAGATCACTGTGATTAAAAAGACTACATCAAAGAGGTGTTGAAATTCAAATTCAATTTGTCTTTACCCATCTGCTTTAAAATGCTTATTTTTTATTACGCTACTTTAATGTACGATTTACGCATGTTCATTGTCGGCGTGTTCCGAACATTGATGTTTCCACAAGCGTCTTCCCAGAAGAAATGGCTCTGACCAGTCAAAACGACAATGGGATCATGTTCCAGGAACACGTGTGTTGGGAACATGGCTGGGAATCTGACGCTAAACATGTAATTTAACTCTCCAATAACACCGATGCAGTAATTGTGGCGTTTTTAAGCACCTTAGCTACAAACTCTTCAGCACCATAGGTCGATAGCAAATCATGCCCATTAAAAATATACCGGTACGTGCCAATATGACACTGACACACTGTGTGACATGTATCATTGTATTTTGGTTCAAGTGATAATCATTATTTTAATAGAGGTCGTAGCTTAATTTAGGAAACAAATATCCATTTTGTATTATTGTCACATGAACTATCTAATGAAGTGCCCACGATTGTATCTCGCCGAGCAGAAAATTACTTGTCATGAATTATTTCATGACACAATGCAGAAATATTCACAGGAAAACGTACATGAAAGCGTTGCCAGCAATACTGTAGTAAAAATGTCAATAGTTCACGATACACGTTACTACCTACAAATTTGTTGTAGATGTAAAATAATAATAAGAAGACATTATTATAACAACCCCTGCAGGCCGGAGAACAAAGAATTGGCCTGCAGCCCAGAGCTCCCCAGGCTTGTCGTAAAAGACGACTAAAGAAAAGGGGGAGCGCTTCTGTGCCGGCTCTCTTGCACGGAACCGGACCCTTGTGTGCTACACACAGTCCCTAAAGTACAAAAAACAAAAACATTATTATAACAAAAATAACACTCCAATGGTACTCTCACAAGTTTATCCTTGGAATGTACTTCTACAGTTCCATACTGTGCCAACTGTTGTTCATAAACTTGCACTGTGTAATAATTGTGCAACGTGGAGTTTTGTTAATTTGTTCTTAATTTGTCAAAAAATTTTAATATTTTTATTCTCACAAGAGCTACAATCTCCAGTCAATAGGTAATATATCAGATTATCAAAGAATAGCATTTTTTCATTCAATGTGTCATACGAGCATCATCTTGTAGCATCAACTTGTATGGCCTCTGTGAGGCGTCAGATTGTCATGCACGAGATTATGTGACTCGCAAATTAGACCCAAAAGTGTTCAGCAAGCTTAAAACTACATTGGACGCAACTAGATGTTCCGGTGGACTCGGCGAACGAGCACCAGGTTTTATGTCGGGAAGTAAAAGAGTAGATTCTAATGGAAGCACTCTGCAAGCAACTGTGTTGGCAAGTATTTACCTCATGACTATATCCGCCTTCCCTAACTCTCTTTCTTCGAAAACAACTTCAAAACAAACATTAAGTTCAACTACTCTACATACCTTTGTACGTACAGATTAAACACGCTGGAAAAAAACCATCGCATCTAGGAGCAATGCTACAATAAATAGTAAGCTATTGGATGCTATCTCAACAAATACGCATTTACACTAAATATATTATGAATTGCAAAAGTGCGGAAAAAATATTAAATTTTTTTAAATGTAACCTTGTTGACCTATCTTTCATGATTCGTGTATCATAACAATTGTCAACCGTTGTCACCAACGTTGTCATATTCAACGGATATGATCTATTTCACTACTACAGTGACCGCAGGCATTAATTGAACAGAATTCATTGTTCAACACACCAATAAATGTAGGCTGTTTGCAACTCAAACATCATATTGGTTCACAATAGTTAGCCAATCAGAAAAAAATGCGATGATCTAAAATCACTGAATCTCAGCCGAGAACATGGTGCTTTTTAATAGTCCTTTTTACTGCGAACAATTTTTTGTTTCTTTTGATCACTCTCTTCTGATTCTAAAATTAATTTGAATAATGACAAAATTATTAGGCCTAAAACACAAAATCTTCAATAGCGCACAGTAATTGAAACAAGCTGCTGTACTATATACAAACACTAGTAATGAATGTAATTATATCGACATAATCAACTTGCACGCCAATCGCATACCTACCTTAAATGCCCACCTGGTATACATCCTGGTGCAGGATATGCACTATGCAGAGGTTAGAGGGAAAGAGAAGATGATAGTGAGATGGATATGTGGAATGTCGTTCAAGAACAAGTGTTGAAGTGAAGATTTGAGAAAAAGGCAAGGTGTCGTATGTGTAACGGACATGGTGAGAAGGGGAAGACCTAGGTGATTTGGGCATGTGAAACGGATGAATGAGGAAGATTTGGCATCAGCATACGTAGATATATAAATGTGGACGAAAATGTTGGGAAGAGGAGGGGAAAGAAACCATGGAGAGAGGCAGTAGAGAGCGATATGAAGGAGCGAGGCATGAATAGAGGGATGGTAAAGAATCGGGAGTTGTGGGAGAGTCTCATATGGGAAACGTCCAACCTATGCTAGCACGGAAAAGTGGACGCAAAACATAAATGATGATGATGATAATGGTAACGGATTTTTATCTTAAAGCAATACAGAAATTGTGTAAGTTGAAAAACTTTTCATGTGGATCCAGGCTGTTGATCAAATTTGAATTTCATTTGAAAAATGCTAATAGATAACATGAATTAAATTCATGGCTTGGTAATCACAACAACAAAAATTTAAATCTGCAAAAGATAACACACATATATGGCATGATCGATAATTCAACACTCAACATCAACAGCAAGTTCTGCATACACAGCTCGATTCCATTGTTCATGTGGCAAAATACGACTATAAATTTAGTTAAACAACTATGTTAAAATGCATAGACACTATTATTAGTCAGAGAAAAACACAGCAGCCAGTTCAAACAAATGGTGAGCCAGCAGTGCACATGCCAACATACATGTACCGGTACATGTACTTAAACAGACTGTGCTTTAATTTAAGTGCTCACTCTCTCATAATACTAAGGCCGAGTTTTTCCATCAAATGTTAAAATTTAATCAGAAGTCATGACGTCATCACATCCAATCAGAGCACTGAAAGCTTGATCCATGGTTAATCTAACTCTCTGTGATTGGTTATTCGGATACCTTTCTCAGATTTACAAGACAAATTTTATAAGACAATTAATTAATCATTAATCAATTAATTATAAGACAAACAATAAGACAAATTTTAAGACTTGATGGAAAGGCCCGACGTAAGTTGAACATCCACAGTGGTGGTTCAGGGCGACGGCATGCACTTGAGTCGCTCGAAGGCAGCCTGCTCAAGTTTCTCGCGGTGCCCTGGATGAGCTATCTGGATGAGCGCGTGTGCGCGTTGACGCAGCGTCTTGCCAAACAGATACGCAACGCCGTACTCCGTTACGACGTAGTGCATGTGGGCGCGTGTCGACACCACACCCGCGCCTGCACAATGCACATCAACGGCTATATAATAACTGCAGGAGCGAGCTTCACACCCGTTTGGTAGTTCAAAGACTATATGGGAGAATATAGGGCTCAATTTATCTTGGCATTAACAGGAAAACAAATTTGTGGCTACATTTATTACTTCGAATTCTTTTGAATTCTTTTGCAGCTTGATGAGGGAGGTTATGATGTACTGACAACAAACGCTACCTGTATATATAGGATTCTTGGTGGGGAATAACTAACTAACTGCCTTTTTTTGTCGTCTGATCTGTTAATGTCCATGTTTTCACATAGGTTTAGACATTTGCGCCTCGAAGAGGACTGCTGGAGCAGGGTTTTTACGGCCGGATGCCCTTCCTGACGCCAATCAAATAAATAATTATCTGGCATGGGGTTAGCCGCTAGCGACAAATTTGTGTTCAACAGCTTTGTTTAAGGGCCTGTAACGCATGGTTTCATAGTTGCCGGCGTCGGGACTTGAACCTACGTCCTCTGGACTCTTCATCTAATGCCTTAACCACTACACCACAGCGCCTCGCCTCGTCTTGGTGGCGAATACACCTACAAAACGTGCAGAGTGAGAGAGAGAAGGTGGTTGATAAAAAGTCGTATATAGCGGTCATTAGAAGTGTACGGGCAGTGCGATGGACTACGGCAGTGAAACGTGGGCAATGAAGGCGAATGAGAAAACCATCTGGACGTAAAAGAATAGAGATGTGAATGAATGCGGTGGCGTTCACAGAAAGAATAGTGCAAAATTACGAACAGAGATGCGAATTGAGGTAATGAGAGACTACAATGGGTTGTTCAAGAGAAGAATCCATTAAGCACAAAAATGTATAAATTTCTGGGGGAAGATCCTAGACATAGAGGGTGATCATAAAAGACTTGAAAGCTAGAAAACGAAGATGATACTAGGTGAAAGTTACATGACACAACAGAGATGATGCTGCTGAAAGAATAAAATGGAGAGCAGGTGATCTCGATGCATAGGGCATCACCACACACGCATTATCACTCGTGCATCATCAATCGTGCATCACCACACATAAAGAAACTAGAAGGACCAAGCTGGATCAGATTGTCTTGACCTTACATTCTCCCATTTGAAGGTCCTTCAATTTACAACATTCTGTGACGCCCCATGATCAACAGAAGCCTTGCAGACAATACATCTACACCTTAAAGGAACTAACATGTTTTTGAGACACCTATAATGTAGCAGAGGACCAACAACTATTGGTATTTGGAATACATAGCATAAAAGTACTGGTAATGATATTCACTAAATGCTCTTTTTAAGATCAATCCGCAGAGCTCTGCTGTAGTCAAACCATTTAAATTTTTAATGCCATGACAAATTCTAGGCGATCAGAATACGACTGTCAATGTTGCCCAGGCAAAATAGTATCTTACTTCTCCTTCAACGTAGGTTACTGATATAGTTTTCTAAGCCTCACTGAACTTATTAATTGCATTTGACCAACTTCACTTCAACTTCAACTTTTCTACTGCACTCCACCCTAATGGATGATTATTTGCAGGGCGAATAATAATCCATTCGGATGATTTGCAGGGGTTTGAACCGACCCCGATGCAAATTGAACAAAGTTCAATTTGCATCGGGCATTTACATTCTAAAATTTAATCATCATCTTTCAATTAAAAAATTTACACTGGATCTCACTAATTAATTTTAACTGAATCTCACCGGGTTTGATGAAGTCACAAATCTTTGACTCTCCCTTAGCAGTGATGGACGGCAGAGCGAGGATTGGCTTGCCAAGTCCGTCTAGACTGCACGCTGCGCCTCGCAGAAAGTCGACCTGACCGCCAACACCTGCCACCACATCAACAAAGAAAATAATTGATCTCTGCCACCAGCATTCTCATCATTAAACTACTAAACAAAGCCTGCTGAAGCCCATAGGGCTCAAATAAGTATATAGATCTACATAGATTTGGGGAGATTTCAACAGCAAAGGAATATTAGAATCTACTTATTACAAAACTTCCTTTAAAAGTCAACACACAATAGATCCCAGCGTCGTCTTCTTAAAATATATTCCAGCAATCGTTATTTATTTCATCTGACCTCATCCATTGCCTTAAATACCATCCAAGCACTCAATTCATTCCTACACTATTATTAGCTTTACTTACTATTAGCTTTTCATACTCATCTAATTATCAATACACAGCAATACTTCATTAAGAGAGCTATTAAAGAGCCAAGTATTAAATCGGTCACAAAATTATCCAGACAGATCAAAATATAGGGAATCATAATTTTGATGGATATTTATGCCTTAAAGCTAGAGTGAGAAAAAAAATCACATTTCAGTACTTACTTCACCGGAGGGCATAAACATAACATAATTACCGTAGCGTCACTTCCGTAATTACAAGTGAAATAATTACCGCTCTCAACACAGATTGTCGAAAAGATCAGTACCTGAGAACTGTCTGGTGCCGATAGAGTCTGACACGGCCTGACCAGTCAGGTCGATCTCGATGCACGAGTTGATGGCGGTCACCTTCGGGTTCTGACATATCACGCCCACGTTGTTGACGAAGCCGATGTCACACATGACTGCAACATCAATCAATTGCTATTACATCCCCTCAAGGGCTAGTAGTGGCGGCGTGAGGGGGAGGGGGGCAGGGGGGACAATTACTCCTAGGGGTAGGCGTAAGCGGGTGCCATGGCGAGGATGACAAAAAGGACCAATCGTGGGAAAGAATGGAACATGAGGGGCAGAGGGTGCAAGGGCCCGCCATTTTTGACTGAAATGGGCAAGGCCCTATCCATGCCCCTCTCCCTAATTTTGAGACTGGAACGTTGAGAGCACCAATCACAAAATTGGAGGAGCGACTTAAAATTGGAGTAGCTTTGAAGAGGACTATATATATTCAAACAGCGATTCCTAGTAAAGCTCTAGGGCAAAACAAATTTACGTTCACTACCCTCGCAATTTTTTTACAATTGAGTCCTACGTTTTTTATGTTTATAACTTAGTTTATGGCCACTGATCAAGTTTCAATCACTGATCAAGTATTTATTTAGTCTCCTAGGCATTTAAAGTAGAAGAATTGTTGAAGAAAATATCACAGAGAAAAGCCTAAATCGGCCATTAAAGAGATACATTTTAAACACTGCCTTGAAAATTTTGAAGAGAATTTTACAAATAAAAATCTCAAAGATATGAAGTACATGTAGGTGATGAAGTTTCACACAGAAGTTCTGTATTTACTGAGTCAAAGTTGTGTTTGTTGATTATGAATAGATCATGCCATCTCTAAATTTAAAATCAAGATTTGTGCACATCATGGCTCATGCACTCAAGATCGTAGCTAATTTCTAAAAATATAATAAATTGATGATAAGGGCCAACTTAGATCACTTGATGGTTAAGTTGCTAGACATATTCCCTTCAAAATATATAATATAACCAGTAACCACCATACAAATTAATTATCATTGGCTCTTATAAATTAGAATTAAGCAACAATAACTGTAAATTAACTACAAATACATTGACAAAGTAAGCATACTTTTGACTGAAATTGCATCGATATGCATTTGCTAACAGATTACTTCTAAATATTTATGAAAACTACAACAACCATTAAAATAATCCCTCATTCAATAGTTCCTATTTCACTATCACGATTTCATATGCAACCACCCCTTACATGAATAGGGTGTGGATGATAGCCACAAAAATAGTGTGGAATGGCCATGCTACAAACCTGGAATGTATAAAGAAACGCCTTAAAAATTTGTTGACAGTGATGACCTCACAAGTGCCGTTTTTTCTATAGGCCTAAATCAGTGATATGTTATAACACATAAATAACTACATGATACATTGTCAAATTTTTAAGAATGCCATGGGAGCCATGACCCCCCTTCACTCTGGTTGTTAGGGGATCCCCTACAATTCTACAGATCTCCTATATTCTGCAGAAACGTGTAGTATATTTGGGAAGGCTCTTTTTTACTTAAAGATTGTGTATGAGATCAAAACAATAAATATATCCATACGCTTAATGTTTTGATCTCCCAAAAAAGTTTGAAGTAAAAAACAGCCTTCCCGCAATATTCAACAAGTTTCTGATTTGACATAACCTACTTCGTTTAGATAACTGCCTTGGTAACTATTCCCCCTTTTCCACTCGATCCATATTGAGGATGCTTCTGGCCCACTCCCCATCGGCCCGTGATTAGGCCCATTCTTAAGAAAAAGTTGAGGGCACCAGAAAATGATCACTATCCCGCCATCAGAGATGGATCCGTCCCTGGTCTAACATTTATTTTGATCGCTTATCTGACAGTTACATGCACTGCAAGTCAGCGAATAATAGTCTCTATTTATACCAGAATACCATACACTGCAACTATGGGCCCTGAACCCATGGTTGCAGTGTATGGTTTTCTTGCCCCTATAAGTTATCATTCGACTAGCAAACCGATTGATTGATACCGGCGTCGAGGCTCAAAGTACAATTGACTGTAGGCTATAGTGTATAGTGTATATGTAAATTGCCTACTGTTTGAATTGTGAATATGAAAGAGCCTGTGCATGGCCTTAGATTATAGCATTCGATTAGGCAATCATAATACAGTATTTTGTTCCGCCTGGCCCGCTCAATGTGCTAAATAAGCAAATCAATCTTCAACAAGCTAACCAGTGGACTCTTTTCAAGGTTATCAATTTATCCTAAGTGATTCAAAGCGCTAGGACTGAGAAGCATATAAAGGCTATTTACAGGCATAATTGTGCTGTTTAAAAGTTTTTTTGACTTTTGGGGGAAAAGTTTCATAACTTTTGAACGCAAATATATTTCCAAATGAAATTTTCAGAGCTTGTGTCAAATTATCTCTGGTACAATTCCAGCAAATATGAAAAAAAAATATAAGAATTTGGCTTTTAGAGTGAGTTTTTATCAAACATGAATTTTTAAAGTGAGTTTTTATCGCTATTTCGGATTTCATACTGCACTTTCTCAAATGCTAAAATTTTCTCACAAGGTTCATCATCATTGAGAGCCACGTTTTCCACTGATTACCCCAAAATACTGCCCCACTATTTCAGGCAAATCCCCATCATCTCACTGACACAATACATAAATTTCAAAACAAAACTGTACAGAAACTAAATTAAATTATCATATTTTAAAAAGTAATTATAAATTTGATATGTGACTTCTGATATATTACACGTAATTCTAACTTCACAAAAAAACCACATGAACTCAATAACAAAAGTGCACACATCGCAGTGCACACCTTAAACCACAATGACCTTATGACCACAATAAACTGTTTGCTGAAACAAGCAGCTCACCTATAAATGGATTGTTGTTCATAAAATCGTACAGCGCTTTAGTTCCATAGGCAAATCCTCCGACGATCTTTCCACGCTGGATGACCTTGCGCGCGTTGGTGATGGCGCCGCACTCAACGAGCGGAATGATTCCATCGCTGAACATCTCCGAGTGAATGCCAAGGTCTCGGTGACCCTTCAGCTTTGAGAGCACTGCGTCGGGTATCGACCCTATGCCTGCAATACAGCCAACAGTGAAGACTAGGTGACAGTGATTCTTGAGCTTTGAGAACACTACTCGCAGTATGCCTGCAATATAGCCAACAAGACACGCCTATTCATTCAAATCAATTAATTTTTCACACACAAGTATTTCAAAATCATTGTCTGATTTGTTAAAGGTGAGATTGGAACTGGCGTTTAAAAAGCGAAATAAAATTTCTCTAAGCTTTGCTTCATACTCAGTCAAAAAAATTGTACAGTCGAGTCAATTTACAACTTCTCAGAATCTAAAATATAAAACTGTGACCATGCGCCCTGCTACTGAAACCAGTCGTCAGTCAATGGCTTATGTAATTTCACAAATTCAAGCAACAAATCAATCGCAATGAAACTGTTCAAATTCGTTAATAGTCCATTGCAACCTGGTCAACTGCAGACAACTTGGCCATCTAACTTTTTCTTAAAGAAAAATCGAGTGGTTTTGTGTCTGATCCATGGATATGACTTAGAAGTTACCCATCTGCAGAGTTGCTCCTTCCGCCACTAAGTTTTCTGCAATATAATTTCCAATTTTCTCCTCCACATCGCTCGGAGTAGATGTTTTTCGCTCCGGCATGGGAATATTTCCCTCGACGAGGGTGTCGATGTGAGACATGTGAATGAGTCCGTCGCCAAATGTGCGCGGGTGATTGACATTCGTTTGACCTTGAATGAAGAAAAAAACTTGAAAATAGACGATTACAATAATTGCGCACTCTTATGACAAAATTAAAAAACAGTAAAGGCGTAATCTTAATGATGAGCAATAACAAATAAAGAGTTTTTTAAATGAACCTCGGATTGTTTTTAATATTGTGTGTCCCGTGCAAAAATATACAGCTTTCAGGGGCCTGTTTCTCAGAGTTTCCGTAACTCTAAGCCTAACCCAAATCCTGAAAAAAATTGAAAAAAATTAAATCCAACCGCCAACCATCGTGACGTCATCATTCGGTTTATTGCGAGTGGCGCCGTGGCGGTACGGAGTTTAAAATAACTAAGACTAAAATTTGCGTAAGATTTTCTTAAGAACTGCCAAAGACTAAAACTTGCCTAAGAAGTTTTGAGTAACAGGCCCCTGGCATTTAGGGAAGACTTAAACAAGTTAACTTGCCAAATGTAAAACATGAAATATTGCAGTATTTCGGGTGTTTTGACTTCTATAAATTCTGCTGCACTTAAATTTCACGTTCTCGAGAATTGCACATTAAATGATACAAATTTGTGCTTAGTGTGCTACCACGCATTCCATTTTGGCTGCACCTCAAAATTAAACTACAAGTTTTTGAAACTGGCTAGCTGAGCACCATAATATGCTTGGTTTATTGTTGGCTTACGATTCTCGCAGTTTTGTGATTTTGGAGATCAGCAGAGGAAGCGCTTCAAAGAGGCGGACTGACCGATGATGAACTTGGAGTGCTGGAGCGCAGCGCGCGTGCAGTCGACGCTCGGCCCCAGGGAGCAGTAGCCGTGCTCGTCGGGCACCGTCACCTGCACACAGCCTCAACGTGTTAGGGTCATCACACACCAATTTGTATAGCAGCAAAATGTGGACAACAAAAATCCAGAATTGAACACTATGGGTATAGGAAATGTGGAGTTATAACTTACAAATCAGAAAATGTACAGTTATAAAAATGGAAGTGTGTAGTTAAAGAAACAAGGTCAGATATGAATGAGCGCTGTCAAGAATGACCTTGAAAATAAATGAGAAGGGGGGGTTAAGCACTCCCCCTACCCCCATGCTCGCAAGAACTGAAAGAAAAAAAGCCCTTCCGGGGACTGAAATTACTGTGGATTGTGGAGTTATAATTGATTAATGTCAAAGAAAGATAATTTTTGTTCATAATTGTGCTATACGACAAGCTTGGATTGGGGCTTGCCTGGATGAGCGCAACGTCGACAGGCAGGATGCCGCGGTGGAACAGCAGCGGGATCTCGCCGAGGAAGATCGGTGTCGAGTCAGCGCGACCCTCATTGACGGCCTTGCGACAGTTGGCGCCGATGAACAGTGAGTTGTCGCGAAATATACCTGCGGGGGAAAATAATCTGTGCTTGACTTGCAGCACTGGATAGACCATGGGCAAACACACCCCCCACGGATCGGGGTGTGTGTTAAACCAGTGAACTGCCATAGACAACGCAACAGTAAGGTTTACAAGACAACCCAGGCGTGCATCTCAAGCTACAATCACAGTAAGGTCGGATTTCATAGATGTACCTTAGCGTTTCCATTCATGTAGTTACGCAAACTGAGAATAAACCACTATTTAATTCATGCCTGCGTGATCTAGTTGTATATTCACTGAACTGTCGTCTGTTGTCTGGGACATGACATTAAACTGTGCCCGGCAGCCCTGCCCCTGCTGCCACCATTGGGCAGGTTGGATGGCAGGAAGGGCATCCGGTTAGTAAAACTATGCTCCGGCCATGAACAAAACAAAACACGACCCTTGTGTTCTTGGGCAGGTTGGACGGCAGGAACGGCATCCAGTCCGTAAAACTATGCTCAAGCCATGGGTAAAACGAAACACGACCCTTGTGCTCTTGGCTTGCCCCAGTGTCTTTGAGACGATGCTAGGGTCGGGGGGTGTGTTAGAGATAGGGCGGGTGGTGGTATGGAGGGCGTTTTAGCCGGCTGGCAGGCCAAACAGCCGGGGGTTCGGAGGTGGAGCCAGAGTTTGTTTGATGCCTAGTCTCCTAGGCTTAACGTTTGGACCTGGATTTTCAAGTGACGGAGCCCTTGCGGACTCTGGACCGATTTGTCATCATCTCCTTAATTGGTTAATTGTCGGCTTAACCGGCGGCCACGGCAAAAGATTTCGAGTCACTTCATGCACGCTTGGCAAAGGTGCTTTATTGCATCAGCCCTGCAAATAATCATCCATTACGGTGGAGTGCAGTAGTGAAATCGAAGTTGAAGTTAACTCTTTCCTCCCCCTGAAAGCCTCTGATCTCCCGATTCTCCTCGTAGGGCCGGGGCACAAGAGAGCGTGGGTCCGTGGTTTCATACGTCCAAACTGTGCTAGCATGGAAAGTGGATGGGAAAACGGAAATGATGTCGCGCTAGAGGTCTGGGGTTCAAGCGTCCCTTCAGCTAAACAGATAAATAAATTTCTCAGGCTTCCTAATCCAGATGAGACTTTAATTGAAATCTGAAACGGAGGTCGAATCGGACA
>JAQIWG010001085.1:0-26765 GCA_034695025.1 Chamaedrilus cognettii
TTCCTCCTCGCCCCACCCCCCATGCCTCCCCCCTGGTCGCTAGACTCGGGCTTGTGGCCCTCCACGCCGAGCGTCTTGAGAAGGAAGAGCTGGAAGGTCTGCTCGTTGGAGCGAAGTAGGTGTCGACAGCGGCGTACGAGAAAGAAAGAGAGAGAGAACGTGATGAGAAGGAGGGAGAGGGAACCGACGGCTATCAGCCAGCTCGGCTGCGGGGGAAATATATATCAGTTGATATTAAACCTCTACTTTGCTTGTAATATTACAATTTTCTCAATTAAAAATAATATTATTCATAATTCAATTCAATTTCTACTGAAATTATCTCTTTTGTAAATTTCATAATTCATGATTATTCATAACAAAAAATCCTTGATAATAATAATAATAATAAAATTATGGGCCACCGCGTATATAAAAAATAGCAGATTATAAATGCAACTCTCAAAACGACTCACATAGTTGTTGTTATCTTCTCTCGACTGAAGACTTTCTATCATCAGCGGCGGCGAGTCGTTTGATTGCAGTTTATGAAGCGCATTATACGGATATGACGGATCTAGATTTAACAGGAATTCTAATATAGAGGATTAAAATTATTTGTCAAGCAATCTCCTCTATTTTTCTTTTAGAAGTTTACTTAAAAGCAGGGCGTAGCTATGGATTTGGCGTTGGGGGGAACCAAATTTTGTGACTAAACTTTCTCCCCAAAAAGTCCCTTCTCAAGTTCAATTACGTCAACCACAGAAAGGCTCTTCCGTGCAGAACTCACGAGATCAATGCATTTTCAAATGGGACCATCATTATTCATGGGGGGCGACGCCCTGGTCCGCGGGGGGGACGCGTCCCCAACGTCCCTTAAGCGGCTACGCACATGCTTGAAAGAAACAGGGCAATACAAAATGGGAAGACAATGGGGCTGCAAAACTTAATACGCCCACAATCAATATATCGGTTGCAAACAATAATGAATCGACTATAAATTATGAAATGAGCGTTACCAAGTTCTACTTGTGCTTAAAATTCAGGCTAAATGACACTAAATGCTTACTTTAAAAAGATACAAGCCTGCTCATAGCCGTGTTGCAACTTCAGACACACCAACATCAATTATCAATAATTGAAACTGCCACGCAAGTTCCGTAATACGGTTTATGCTTTTTTTGTTTTGGATTTTTCGTAGTTTAGTTTAGTGTGTGGCATAAAGACGATCCGGTTCTGTGCAAGCGAGCCTGCACAGAACCACTCTCCCTTCTTTACTCAACTTTTACGACTTGCCCGGGGAGCTCTGAACTGCAAGCCAATTCTTTGTTCCCCGGCCTGCAGTGGGTAAAAATTTTACCTAGAAAACGGACGAAGTCCGAAGCATTCAGACTCCGAGTGAAACTCGTCGTTCCCATGAAGTTGCGGGCCCTGAGTGTGTACACCCCCGGCCTCGCCCCATCCCTCTCCGGCAGACACAACACGCCGTGGTCTCCTATTGGCCGACAGCTCATCTCGCCCTCGTTCACGAGACCGTCCTTGAGCCAGGTCAGGTCAGGGTCGGGGTGACCAATGACGGTGCCGTGAAGCTGCCAGTTGCCGCTGAATTGTACCAGCTTGAGTTCGGAGATCTCTGGAACACCTGGAACAGCCAAAAATTATGATTTGAAAGCGTTTATTGTACTACAGATTTTTTAATGTCTGTAGAGAAAGACCGGAACTAAGACAACAATGGAGAAATTGAGGGTTGTGCGGTCTTAGTCCACTCTAAGCGACTTAAACATAATTTTTTCCAGTGCAAATTCCTTGATGAAGTGAATTTGACTCTGTGACATCTAGTACCATACTGGAATTTTTGTTCATATATTAGTTTTGTTTCATAAAAGTGGTTGCTTGACAAATAATGGTCTAATAACAAAATTAGCATTTTTGGTTCGATCATTGTTTAACTAACTTTGACTTTAGCTCCACCAGTTAATTTGCGATTCAAATAACAAAGTTTTTTGTTCTGCCCTACAAAAACAAAATGATTTAACTATGTCGGACAACATTAGTAGTATCGTTTATTTGCCATCAACGCAATCATATACAATCATAATCAATCGTAAACCTTTCAGAGAAAGATAAATATTCGGCAGCTAGACACATATTTGCAGTTATATTAATATTTTTTGGTAACTGAACACATTTAAAAAGAAAAAGAAAATCACAATGCGTTTCGTTACAATAAGTAGCACTAAAACTCACTGTAGACCGACAGCAACCACTGTCTGATCTGTCGTCTGGAACTATTTTTTGTCGCGCACAGCACAAGGGAGCAGTCGTCGAGGCGGCA
This sequence comes from Chamaedrilus cognettii, assembly GCA_034695025.1. NCBI lineage: Eukaryota > Metazoa > Annelida > Clitellata > Enchytraeida > Enchytraeidae > Chamaedrilus > Chamaedrilus cognettii. The sequence continues at coordinate 2,315 of JAQIWG010001085.1, forward strand.
GAGCTGAAATGCACGGCCTAGATAGCGGAGGGATACACTGGTGATGACGTCACTCGGTTGCATAACGGATATTTCCAGGGGATTGGTTTCGTCTCTGCGCATGCACACAGCTTGTGTTTGATCTCTTACTCCATCATCTTCGACGCTGATTTGACCAGTGTCACTTTCATCGGTTTCTGGAACAACACAATAGATTTGATTTAATAATAATAACAAAATAATAATAGTAAATGTTGACAGTCATGGGATTTGATCCAAACTCTTTAACAAAGCAAAACCATCTGGCGACATCATTTTGTAGTCCACGACAACGACTTGTTTTCATTGGTTCAGTTTTATTGCTGTTTTAACACAGTTGTTCATGTTTACAGTAGCCTACCTCGCAATATTTCTGTTGTTTATTGCTCTATTAGCGCAGTTTGTCGCTGATGTTGACAGTACATCCCAATGTTCTGTTTTGCTCAACAACAGATCAGAGCCGGTGTATAATTAACATCCACATTTCACACATTCCCCTCTAACTGTGTTGTATACTTGTGCACCCATCTGTCATTCTATATTTGCTGTCATGTTTTTCTTGAGAGCTGTCGGCGGCGGGTTCGCGGCGTAATGCAGGAAAGTGAGAGATAGTGTTTCTCCGTGAGACAGTAAAGATTGCAATAATTTCAGAATTTGACAAACGTATGGAAGTAATCTACCTAGTTAATAACTCTAGTTACCATAACTCATTATGACTTACATCTGTACCTTAAATATTTAAAATAATTATTAAACTCCAGTCAATCTATGATCTAATGTCGTTAAGGTAGGGTATAGTCCACTGATTTAATAGGTTGGACTGCTGGTGTGCGCAGACAGGCATACACCAGGTGCATGCTAAAATTACTCATTGAAGATAATGCATTTGCGATTTAAATTTCGCTAGGGTCTATTCTTTACTCAACTCTTTTTTCAGGCATCGATCTACTAGCAGGTACATTGTAGTCTGCACCTACAGCCAGACATCATCTGATTCCATTTGAAGCGTTTAAAATTAAAATTAAAATTTAATTTCATAGGGATTGATTTTGTTCAAACTTAGTAGCTCTTAAAAATACAAAATTATAACGGAAATTTGGCTACCTCCCAGTCCACAAGGAAGAATTCTCCCCCCTCTTTCCGCCATAAAATCAACCACTTGATCTAATAAAGCACTTGACTTGCAAAATGCTTACCGCACGGATAGATGGCTGCGAACAGTTGCGTGGAATTTTTCTTGTCGAGACTTATCACAAACGAGCCGGTGTTGTTGGCGAACTCCGGCTGGTGTTTAGTGGTTTCCACAACACACCGCTCGGTGCAGTCGCACCGAATTTGGGTTTTGGACAATATTCTGCAACACGGCAATCAGACGTTTGCTTTCGAAAAGTTTGCTTTCGAAAAACCACTTTGTCAAAAACTCGTGCTGAAAACGCAAGTTTTTGTCCTGGCTGTGCTTTCAAATACAAGGTTTTTTTACGCACCGAAATGGAACCGATTCAAATTTCATCTAGCATTTGAAACGCGAGTTTTGATCTCGCTTTTGGGCAACAACGCGATGCTTTTTAAATACTTGTGTTTTGTCAAAAACGAGAACAGTATTTTTTAAAGGCATTGTCTGACAGCGGATGTAAGAGAACAATTGCGATGAAAAATTGCTTTTGCTCAAATGAGTTCAGAACCAGAAGAGATTATACGCAGTAATAAAATTAAAGAATATGCTAAAGTTGCAACAATATGTTAGCTGAATTTCAATATGCAGATTATTTACGCAGAAACCGAATATAGCTTCACATCAATTTGACATTCCATTTTTGCATTTATTATTTTACCCATTGCATCATTTGTCAAAATGTGATGTAATATACTTCTGAAATTAATAGAAATTCCAAGAACGATATAATGCAAAACATTTGTCAGAGCTTTTTAAAACAATTTGCACATACGATCAAAGGATCATAGTTGCTAGCAAATTTAGCGTCATCAAAATCAATGTATCGCTTGTATCATTATAGACGAAGGTAAAATAAACTTACAGACTGGCAACGGAGGTGTTGGCGAGTAGATCAGGCCAGAATACTGACGTTAACATGGTGTTATCCTGAATCACCCTATTAGCAAACAAAGGTGAAGAAATTTACAATTCAATCACAAGTAGCAAAACCAAAATTAATATTATCAACTTCTGATATTCAGCTCCTTAGAAATACATCTATTTTTTGGTTTGGTAATTTTATTTAGATTTAAAATTAAACTTCATTAACACTTATGCCTATATACCATTGGTATTATTTTTTGAACATTAACTGTTAATCTAAAACAGCGACCCTTGCGGTTTATTTTATACAAAATGAAGCAGGCCTAAATACGGACTTTAACACTGATAATTTTAATCTTTTGATAGCCCGAGGATGATTAGAAAAGACATCGCCGAACAACTAGCCTAATAGTAACTCCAAAACGTCATTACGCCATTGTTACGCGAGCAGGTCATTAACAGGAAATAATTTAAAGCCGCTTCAATTCCATAGACATACAATCATCCGTTTTCATTCAGGCTAATACAGTGTTGGCGTGATGGTGCTGTGTCCATGACAGTATTCATGCCGATGTCATTATGGTCGAGTTACATCAGATTTTACGACTGTCTTCCCGGAAGAGATCGTCTCGCAAGGTGCAACCTTTGACGTGACCTCTCAAGGTGCAACGTATCGTTTTCCCGTCTTCAGCAACGCGCTTTCCTGTAAGACGCGTGTTCCAGCGATGGCTATATGGTCGTTATGCGCCATATGTGGTTAAAGGAAAGAAAGACGGAAGGATGATGGGAAGATGTGATGTACGCGTACGCGCGTTCTCGGAAGCGGCGTCTTCCCGTAAGACGCGTGTCTTCTCGTCTTCTCGTAAGACAACTTTTCCCGCAAGACAGCTGGAATCCTTTCCCATGATATGATGTAACTCGACCCGACCACTAGACCTATGTCAGCAATGCGATCAGGCCTTAAACGTCTGATAACATTAACGGCTTTATCGAAATATCAAAAGGATGTAGTCCATCAAGATTTAATTACAGATTACATTTAACATCAACATTTAGCTTGAATTACAACTTGTTTAAAATTAAAAACTAAAATTATAAATTAGGCCACACCCAAATTTAGCCAGTGATCGTCTTGTATGCGGATTACTGTTCGCGGGGAATAGCAGATCAGGCCTATATCAGAAAGGTGCTCTTCTTCTTTTGTAGAAAATAAAAACGAAACATTCACAACTCAAAGCACCGCGATGGAGCGAGAAACGTGACATTCTATTATAAATGAGTTATTAAGCTGATGCGGCCTCGCTGTAAATCACTGCAGGCTGCGGCAGGAGATGGCTGCTTTGCTGTGAAGCAGATCGCTTTATTGACTTCTTTTTCCAGGAAAATTTTCTCCATTTAGTTCCTTATGAAATGCTAGAGGAGAAGAAGTATCGAGACGTTTCGGAGGCCGGAAGTTCATTGCCTTTAAAAGAATCATTAGTGTGAAATATGATATGGATTCTTTTATGTCCGCTCCTTAACAGTGTTTACAATCTAGCAATTAGAAATTATTATTGTGTTCATGATTAACTCTTATTATAAATCAAATAAACATTATGTGGTAACATGTGTTATGAGCATTGTGCTTCAATCCGTTGGGTTTAACCATAATTACTTCCATATTGAATCCAACCTCTACTAGGCTTCACGTCCGTAAGACCAGCAACTTCACACTTTCATACTATGCGCTATGATCTTCATTACATCTCTAAAATTTCATAATTAGCCATTTAGTATTAACAAACCATAACTTCCTCTAATTCTGCTTTTTCCTTGGAATAAATTCCTTCTGTAAAATGATCTTTCAATTTTACGCCCCATGAATGAATTCTAGATGTCACCCCCCACGCCGGATGTGCCACGGCCCCCACTGGGCGGCCGCAGTTGAATCGGTGTCATTCCACATATCACGCACGCCTGACGTCAACCATCAAATTTAACGACCAATCACCTTGCTGGTCTGTTCTTTGCTCCGGACTCATGGGGCTAGGCTAATATGTCGTGGGATTTCATTTTATTGCCAGGCGTATCTCTTTCGAGGACGTACTGTAACATGGGGGCTTAGAAATGTAATATGGCGGCTAAATAGTGTAATATGGCGGCTAAACAGTGTAATAATTATGGCGGCTAAATAGTGTAATATGGCGGCTAAACAGTGTATTAATTATGACGGCTACATAGTGTAATATGGCGGCTAAACAGTGTAATAATTATGGCGGCTAAATAGTGTAATATTGAGGCTGAGAAGACTGAAGTCGCGATAGCGGAATGGGGTTTTCACGTTAGCTGGATGCGATCGAATAGCAAAATCAAGATCAAAGTAGGGATGATTTAAGACATCAAAGCCTTTTAAGCCCGCAAGGCATAAATTTGCAACTTTTTGAAATCGATATTCTTACAAGATGAAGAAATGCTTTTGGGGTGAGTGCATAGATGTTGATAGTTGTCTGCTAGTTAATAGGCGAGACTTTTTATTTTCACGTCAGCAGTTTGTTAGTCGGAGTCCCGTGAAGCTAAAACTCGCCAACTTGAAAGAACCTGACTGTGTGAGATTGATGCGATTGGGAACGATTTCATACATCATGGCACTCGAGATTCTGGGAGATTATTCGGGGAATTGTAATTCTAATTCGAAGGAAATCTTTAATCTCGGTCGCAGCATTGAAGCCCGATGCCCTATATACAGACTAGGCCTACTGTGACGTATGGGCAGCAAACAGCCACAACGGCTTAATCGCTATATTATTCTACTCCAAAAAACGTCATTTCGTTCAGTGCCAAATTGGCCTTCTGGTCACACTTCTTACTAAATTTGCCATATAGGCCTACAGTTCTACCAGTGATCGGGGGCCTACAGATCTGACGCGTGTAGTTCGGCAGGCTATAACGTCAACAAAATTTGCAGTTGATTAGACCATTACCGTAAGATACATGTAGACCTATTACTATACATGTAGACTGCTCATGAGACATACATAATTCGTCTCGTTCTATCAAATGAGCCTATTATGGAAATTCACCATTGTAATTTTCCCAATGATTTCATATGAAACCACCACGATGCTAGAAGCCTAACCTGGTTGTTCCAATACTATAATAGCTACTATAATAGCTACTATAATAGCCTGTTGAAATCAACTTCCATAGTTGGTTTATTAAGTCAAACGGTGCAAACAACGACCATTGACTAAACAATTACGTCTAATATAACACAACGTGCGCTACTTAGCCAAAGTTGCATTTTTTCGAACTAAATCTAGCAGTTTTCAAGCCATCAATAGTCAAAACTCACTATACTGCAAAGTTACCGATCTTTAACCTTCACTGGTTGCCGATGCGTACAGAGGATGGTGGAAGAGGATAAAAAGCCTCCATGGACCCAAGGTTAGAGCTTCTACCGCCAAACGGCCATCGGTAAATTAAAGATGGCGGATGAGACGCGGCCGCCAAGGAAGTTAACGTTATGGGGGTGCGTAGTTCTACGCACTCTCCTGTGCGTTATTAAACCTGAGATTAAATCCATCAACCCACTAGGCCTAGGGCTTTAACAGCAACTGCTGCTCTAGAATGTTTGAAATTAGTTTTTCTCCACAGGCCGGTTTTTAATTTATTGCAAGATGGAGAAGTCAGTGGCATGTTCATCATAAACAATCTAAACATTTTATGCAAATCATGACAAGTTGACTCTCAGGATTATTTAATGTGGGATGCAATATGTGTGATATTTTCACATAATTATTGTCATATATTTGCATGAAATTTAATAAAGTGGTGCAAGTTTCTTCAAATAAAATCGATCAGCTGTCGGCTGAAGAGGTTGCTCGAAAAGTACTCAAGCCGCTTCCTCCACAAAGAAACGAGTCGTCAAAAAGCGTATACACAGCCGTGGTGCTAAGTAACTCTTAATGCAGGGATCAGAATCTTGTTTCTACGTTACAGTGAGGAGCGTAGTCTCCATTAGTGACACTGCGACACCGAAGATGAACCGTGTTAGCCTAGCTGACGGCGATGTTCTAGTGAACGACCAAGATAAGAGATAAATTTCAAATCTGAAGCTGGACATGACAGCGCAAATATCAATTTTTGACATACCAAGGAAAAGCTTACGATGCAATACGATGCAAAAGAAACCCAGGTGAATCTCATTTATAGATATTCTGCAGTGTACATATATCGCGGGGAACTCATTTTCAGTGAAAATTTTCTTATTGCGAACAATTTACAAACGCTTTTTGGCACAGACCTGTGGGAATAAACTTAAAGTTAGAACTTTAAAATACTGTCGTCCATTACCAACATCCAAAGGATCTTCCGCTAGCAAAAACATTTCAACGTACCAGCTAAATTATGAAGAAAAATCTGATCTTGGTGATCCGACGATGTCCCGACTGCTAACAATGTATTCTTTCTTAAAGGGCTCGTTTAGGCTAAAATATCGTTAGACAGGATAAACTTAAAGGATTTCTTTAAAACATTGCTTACAGTTCGCGCAGATGATGCGTAGATCTAAACGCTCGCTGTTCTATACTTCTCAGACCTGTCCTACGCATCAATCTGCACACAATTCACAAGAAATTAAACAGCTAAGCAATAAAACTGCACAATTTCAATAGAAGGGGTTTTTTTTAGTTGATTTTAAATCAAATCAAACGTGTTTTATTTGAGACATTGAAAATATCATGAGATTCAAACGGGACAAGTCTAAAGCAAAACAATGACATAGGCCTAAAATAACACAGACTAAGGTATGCCATTCACATTTATTACTAACGATTGTCAAATTTTTGACATATATATATATATATTTGCCGCATTATCAAATTTAAATATACTGCATGCAATGCAGTGTTTGTACGTGTAAATAATTTGGCTTGCGAAGTCTTACGCCAACATTTTCTTATCTTTGCCGCGAATTTCTGGGGTTCTTACCAGTCATCGATCCTTGGCACAGATTTGGGTGATAAATACTTCAACAGCATTCCAGATTAAGCTGACAGCCATGAACTCCAATTTTTCTTGCCGTTCCATCATTTACAGCGATTATCATCTAAGCCCACACGCCGGAGGGCCGTAGGCAATTTTTTTTTTTGGGAGGGGGGGTAATTCCTGACATGCCAGCCGAAATCACGGGCGGATGAAGGGGGGAGGTGACAGGTGTGGAGGGTGCTGACGGACGCTTTTGAAGCCATTCTTGAGTTTTTTCATTTTTTCACACCATCACGAAACACATTCCTGTATTTTGTTTTACCACAATGACACTGCTCGCACACAATGTTCGCCTTTCAAAATTTTGGAGGGGGTTAAGGAATATTCTTACCAAAGCAATATCTCAAAAAAATATTGCTTCAATTTCCGATTTCAGGGGGGGGTTCACATTTATAAACCACCCCAGTCAGCGATCCAAAAAATGCGTACATTCCAAAAAAATTATCCCTAGCGATTCGCATATGCAGCTTGCAGACCTGTCAACTGGTGTCAGCTAAATTTGATACGAAGGAGCAGAAACGTTCGTTCGTTCGCATTGATTTATTGAACAACTCTGCACTGCTGCCATTTTATAGGCCCGACGGCCAAACGGGAGAAATAAATCGCTACTAAGCGATGACAATGCAACGGTGACGCTATTTGTTAAACGTTATTAACTAGGAGTTAAACGTTATTAACCAGGTATTAAACGTTATTAATTAGGGGTTAAACGTTATTAACCAGGTGTTAAACGTTATTAACTAGGAGTTAAACGTTATTAACCAGGTGTTAAACGTTATTAACTAGGAGTTAAACGTTATTAACCAGGTGCTAAACATTATTAGCTAGGTGTTAAACGTTATTAACCAGGTGTTAAACGTTATTAACTAGGTGTTAAATGTTATTAACCAGGTGTTAAACGTTACTAACTAGGTGTTAAACGTTATTAAAGGTTATGTTTCATAAACGCAGAATATTACTTGTTGGTCTTGTTACTTGTTCGATACTGACTTTGACCCCCTGCAAGCCGGGCAACAAAAACTGACTTGCAGCCCATGTGCTCCCCGGGCCAGTCGTAAAAGGCGACTAAAGAGGTTGGAGGAGTTCTTTGCGTAGCTCTCCGCACAGAATCGGAGCGTAATAGTCTTCGTTACTACACCAGTCCATAACTCCCAATACCACCACCACCACAAAACTGACTAGAGGCCTATACTCTACAGCTTGCTGTTAACATGTAAGTTTTAGACAATATCACGTCGTGCACATTAGACTTCCTCTCGCTGTTGATGTATACAAATTAAGACTCCAGACTATACATCATCTTAACATAACAGTGAAAGGACTGTGAAGCATGCATGCTGATGACAAACTTGATGAAATTAAGGTCTTAGACTGGAATATGTTAATAGGATTCATCACTATTATACCAGACTCACGGATAAGTGCATATACATGTAAGCTGACTACATATAAGATTTAAGCAAGGGAAGGTTAACATGTAGCCTATACTAGCCTTATTATCAACTCGCAGTTTATTGACCGTCTATGATGCAACGGTATCTCAGTTCTCGTGGATAGGTCTACTAGGTGAGCGCTAACAGAAAATTTGTATCGACGATTGACAGACAATATCACGGCGGATAACAAAATGTTAACCTTTCCTCAATGATATCTTATATCTAGACCACCAGTGATCCTTGAGTTGAAGTCTGCCCGAGAAGAATTTGGTTCTCCAGCAATTTACCAACGGTGTGACGAAATAGCTTGGAGCAGCGCCTGCGGTAATCCATTATTAACTGAACGTCGCAGGGAAAAATAGCGCTTCTACGTCAAGAGAGAAACATATGGAAAACGAAAAGTGGACAAGTAAAGAAAAGAACGAACCAAGCGATACAATTGATCTAAGCCTAGAATTATTATATTCTAGAATTTGCTTAGCTGTTTTTTCATAAAGCGGGATAATAGATTCAAGAAAATTACAGTCTGGTGAAGAGTTCGTTTGACATGTAGAGTCTAATTACTTAGGTAGCGACCTAAGGCAGTGACTTTCAAAGAAATTCGTTTAGACACTATGGATAAGGACTTACAGTTTACGCAGATTCGGGTAGATGGACAAATCCGAGTAATTCAGCTCCGTAATGAGCTGCTGATCTTCAACGTATCTGCAAGCACAGAACAGAAGACGGAAAAATTATTTCAATGAGGCTCTCACGCAATCATCCGAGCAAAACGCTGAAAAAGCTTCAAAAACTAGGAATCTGTGGCGGTGCATTTGTAACAAAATTTGACTAGAGTAGGCCTCTCTGTGTAAGTGTCTGTGTAGGTATCAGTGTAAGTGCCTGCGTAAGTATCTGTGTAGCCTACACTAATTTTGTGAGTCTGCATGGCCACACGAAATTGGAGCAAAAATTTCGTGCGTAAATAACTGTATCCGAATAGAGGAGTAATGGCCTGTGCTACAGCCCTTCTCCTTGAACCGTTATGCATCCATGCTTCCTTCCTCGTGCATAGAAGAACAGCGCACGTCGTGATTGGTTGTACACTGCTTCCAAGCGATCAACTGCTGTTTGATTGCCGATAGATGCTTTGAAGTTCAGCGGGGCGTCAGCTTCTAGGCGTAACGCATCGAATAATAAAACAGAACTGGATGTGCCAGGGCGAAGATGCGTTGGATGAAATTATTTTTGTCGAACATTACAGGGGTTGGTTCAGTGGCGGCGGAACGGTTTTGTTTTAGGGGGGCAGAAACCGTCTGTCGTGGAGAAAACTTACAAGCGGGGGAAAATTTCCCGACAGTCATTTTCAATCATTTTCTCGGCGGGGACTACCATTCATTTCTTTCATTTCGATTTTTCATTTTAGAGGGGACTCTGCTCTAGCCCCATTAGCACGCCGCCACTGGGTTGGTTGCTGGGGAAAGCGTTGGCCCCTCTTCTCTTATTGCGAGTAGCACAAATATGTCTCAAATTTTCCTACAACTTGACTTGCTATAATTGGATGCGCAGTACATTTTACAGAATTTCGGAAGCTAAGATCAAATTATAAGAAACATAAATACATGCATGATCCCTCGGACTCTTTTTCGCTTGCAACTAACTGTCCATCCAATCGCTAATAAAGAACGATAGCCTACATGGAATTCTGCTTCTATCCGTCAAATCTTGACCTCAAAATCCGCCTTAAACTTTTGTTTACGTCGTTTCTAGGAACAAATCAGGAGCGGGCTGCAGATTCGTGCGGACTATTTCGGGAGACATTCGGGCCGTCAGGAACTAATTAGACGTGCCCGGTAGTCCTACCGCGATTTGATTCGGCGAATTGACGTGCTTCACCTTTACTCTTATGGATGATTTGATCTCGTTTTACAGTTTCTATATTAACGCGTTAATTTTGCATTGGTTGGTTGAAATATGGACAGAAGTAGCCCGGCGAAAATCGAACAATTTATGACATCGTTCGATGTTGTCATCGAGGTTGCGGGGGAGGTTACCCGGTATACATGATATCATATATCGGATTAGATTACTGTATACTAATTAGCTGGCCCTATGCGCTTACAATACCTGTTTTTGACAAAAGAAGCATTTCAAACAAAGAATCAAAAGAGGTTAGATCTACGACAATGGCAGGTGTCTTGTCGTAGACTTCGAAGAATATAATGCTATAGTACGACGTAAGCCTACATGAGCGTGGCGCAACTTTGCACCCTACGTTCTGAACACATTGCAGACACAGGCACGTTGTTTTTCATTTAAAGCCTCAATGCGAGATTGAGATTTGAGACATAAACGGACGATTTTGAAGCTTTTTCACAAAAATTGTACATCCATAAGTGAAGCTTGATCGTCCAGCCTGAGCCATACACCGTGTTAATATAGACCATACTACTAGTCCGCGCCAATCATTTATTTTGGTGACCGATTGCTTAGCAACATGGACACAAAATACGTGGCAGTAAAGGCAAAGCCCAAAGGCGCTAACGCAAAGGTTTGGTATGGATTTAATTAATTGCCAAGATTTAAAAAGCCTTGAACATATTTTTTGTCGCATTCATTGCGTCTAAATTACAAATAGAATTTGCACGACGAATCATCCAATTTATCTTTGCATGCATCGAATCTAACATGTAGGCTATTAGATAGTAAAAGTCAAGCTACTTTAACAAGTAGGCCTAACTTGACTTGACGAGAGATGCATGCATGGCCAAATGTAATGTCCACCACACATCGTCGCGTTAAGGGTGTATCCCGCACACTGCCGAGCAGGTGTGGAACAAGGTTTTTGAAATTAAGGGGGCGAGGTCAGGCAAAAGATACTTCATCCTTCTCCTCCAAAACTCGCGAGCGGGGCGGGGGGAGGGGGGAATAAGGACTGAGTTTTGTGCAAACGCCCCACAAAATTCCCCTCCAAAGAGGCACCGAAATAACTCCCAAATTCCCAATAAGGCATTTCAATGCCCTCAAAATTCCAATGCCCACATCACCACTGCCAATTTGCGGGGCCTATGGATATCCCTGACGGCACCGCTGCAAAAATTGGGGTGGCCCGCGCGCCTCCTCCCTTGCCGCTCAGCACGTTTCACCCCAGCTCCCGAGGCTTCAGAACTGGTCGTTATCTCAGGCCATACCGACGGACCGGCGATCTCGCTTCAGCGGGTCGAGTGAGAGATCGCCTGACGTCCAGATACCGAGCCTAATTATAAGCGTTTCACTTCTTATTTGCGCGCCGACGACTAAACGGGCAGAGTTTCACGGAAGTCATCGCCGTATTGATTGCCGTTGTTGGTCCAGTGATACCACTGAAGCAAAAAGTATTGGGTGCTAGATTATGGGTATCTCGCCAAAAAATGTCCCCATATTGCGCTTTCGATAAGAAATGTTCCCAGCTCCAACTATAAAATGTGCCATTTTATAAAAAATATCCCAAGATGTCTGGGGATTGCGTTAAAAATCGGGTCCCTAAATCGCTAAAATATCCTTAAATCTAGTGATATATCCCTAGCAGTGGCATCATTGGGGCCTGTAATAGGCCTGCTGTTACATCTGCTGCGTATATAGCCTAAGCTGCATTCTGCTGTAGATTGTAGGCCTCCGCTGCAGCTGCTGAAACAATTTTTAAAATGACGATTTTATACCTCTACTGGGATGTCAGCCTTAAAACATTCGTCAAATATGGTTGGTTAGAATCTAGTTGCGTCAATTTTGGATAGTTTTAAAGTTATTTTTGGTCGCATACGATTATACTCGCTGACAGAAAAGATTAGTAAAAATGTATTTGTGTAGATGTGTCATATTTTTGCTCGTTTTCTCGACGACACGATTGGTTAGGCCAATTCACATTAATCCTTACGGCTAAATTCGACTCGTCAGTCGTCACTGTCATGACGATAATTAAGCTTCACGCATGGCATAAACAAGATTAAGACTTCCAATCTGGAATATTTTTTCTTTTTAGGGTGATTTTTTTACAAGAGTATTAGAAAGAAGGCTGCTATATTCATGCTTGGTTGTTCTCCCTCAAATTGGAGTTGAAACCAGGAGAGCAATAAAAAAATAGAGTCATCAACGAAAATAATTTCTATATTTCTTCAGTTCACATTTTTCTAATCTGCGTTGCTGATGTCTTTCTATCTTAGTTTTTCCAGAAACTTTCGTCTTGCTTTAAACTGCATCTGTGGCTGATTTAAAAGAAAGGGCGTCCAATACTTCATAATTTTAGAACACCACTTCAAAAAAAACGGCACGGAATAATAGCTAGAAAATTTCTTCTAACATTTTTAACAAAGATGGTCCGCTGAGTTATTAGTTTTAATATCTCTCAAGAATCGTCACGACATATCATCTTCTCTCAGTCAAAAGAGGATGCAATTTAACAAGGAGAATAAAAAAAGTCATTATTATTACAAATAGTAGGCCTACACAAAGGAGTTAGTTTTGTTTTGTGTTTTTTTTTGTAGTTTAGGGACCGTGTGTATCACAAAGACTATATAGCCCTACAGTCCGATTTGTGCATGAGAGCCGGTGTGACCCAGCACAGAACCGCTCCCCCTTCTTTAGTCGCATTTTACGACTCGCTCGGGGATCTCTGGGCTGCAAGCCAATTCTTTATTCCCCGGCCTGCAGGGTGTACAAAAGGGAGTGCAAAAAGGAGCAACATACGTGTAACGTCACGCTGCTGCCACCGATGCGGCAAAGTCAAGAAGATCTTTACATAATCCAGTTTTCTATATCGGTTCCCTGCTTGTCGTTTCTTCTATTCATAAGTGCTTCTCCGCCTTCACATTGGACCAAGTCTGCATATTAGATGTGGACAGGCATTAAGACGATGCGGCTTTAACGCCCCCGTGTGTTTGCACGGAGGTTGGCGCGAGACAATTGTTGGCGTGAGCGCAATTTGCGGAAAAATTACGAAAGATTAATGTTCACATTTTCTCGTTTTTACACACATACTTTCAATCCTACACTGTGTCTTAGCCCATCTGGCTTTTCACTGATCAGCGGCGGTGTAAAAATCTTCTTCAATTTGACAGAAAGCATTCCAGCTCTCTTTGCCATGCGCAATCGTTATAAATTTATATGTCAATTAGCGGATTGAAGGGATTTTCTAGGCGGCTTGAGTTGTTTAATAGATCGGTTGAGCGGTTGAGTCACTGTGTGGGTGAGTGGAGAGGTGGAGGAACCAGACACTAGTATTTATTGTTTTCACAAACTATCCCTGTATTACATTTGACATAAATATTATACCATTCCAGTGAAAAGTTAAAGGATTCGGTGAGCGCTGAAGATTTTGTAGATATTTGCATAAAATATGTTATCATTCATTATTATTCTCGCGAGAAGGAATGCCTACGACATTATGATACATTTCACTTGTTTAAGAAACAAAATTGTATTTTCATATAGCCATGTGTAATAACAACCTCTTACAATTTGATTGAACAGTGCAAGAAAATTTTCAGAGAAGCAATGTTCAAATTCCATTATTCAAAAAACGGTTTCAAAAAAAGTGCAAACAAGAGTCTATGTAATTTAATAATTTATGTAACACCCTCCTAAAACCCATAGTGTTAATCACCGCTCATGTCGTTTTACTCTGTCGTTTTCGTAGTTTCTTCTATTACCCATGTATACATTGTAGACTGCCAACTCAACGACAAATTTTTGAACAAAAGATGTCAAGTCAGAAATTATTTTCACTTCCTACAAGCAACCACAGTGGTTGCCTGCAAGTATAATCTACTAAGGCCCGACAGTAACCTGTCCGCTAGAACTGGCAAAAAGTATCGAGTCGCACATATAAACCGATTAACAATTTGCTTGTTTACGTAAACATTGTTACGTTTTATGATGATTGTATCGTCAGATTCGCTATCGACAATAATGAAAATGTAATAGAATACCGAGTGCACTGAATTGTACATCGGTGCGCCAATGAGTAAAACGAGTATCTACGCGCGATACTTTTTCCGTTGAAAGTATTCAATTACATTGACCGATAGCTCTAACTTTCGATGTTTTCGAAATGTAAATTTCGTAGAAGAGCTCAGTTATAGTTGTACAATAGTTCGCACTTTCAGATAAAGGGCTATAAGACAAATATAGGCCAATACCCTGCATATTTTAGATTCACACATTATAGGATCCTGGCCTATATACATGTATTCTAATTTTAATTAATACTGAATGAGGCAAAAGGATTACCAACAAGCTAAGCTGCATACTACCATGCGCTTGAGAGACGAAGAAAAGCATTGAATTATTGGTCTAATTCTTGTCGCCAAGCTGTATTTTTTTTTGTTTACTCTCCTAGGCCCTGACGAGTAGGCCTACAACAGTGCATTTTGACTCACATTACAGGCGCAAATGTAACGGAAATATCGCGGACAAACGCTGCAGACGAAAGATCTCCATCAACTCAAGTGAAATGGAATAGCTTCTTCTCGCACCGCAGTGCCAAACGGCGAAGCTTCTAACTAAAAAGTTGTGGTGACAAATTGGCAAAGCCTTAAGAACGCTTTTTGAAGCGCCTAAAACACATCAAACATGCTAAATCGTGTTTACAAGCTTGCAATTGACTAGTAAGAGCCTATATTATCCTCATCAACAATTTGACGTGAATATAGCTGCGACTGAGCTTTTGCAAACAACATGACAATTTAATTTTAGCTCACAAACGGTGGGGCAACATCGATCAGCTGCTGTAGATGGGTTATTTACACTTCTGCCACATTCAGGTTTCTAATTTTTCACTACCCGGTCTACCATAAACAGGGGCGTGATCATCACCACTTTTCAAAATTCAATTTAAATTCAATTCGATTTGGTGATGACAATCACCACCAGAATCTGGTAGTGACAATTCCCCACCGTCGCCATAGGAAGTCACGCCTGTGGCAAAGCTCCCATGCGCCCGAGGAAAAAACTCGCCGTGCAAGAAATGGATGGATCCCCTGCGAATGCTAATGACGAGGAAGTTAACTCCGACTTCTGCGCAATAAAATATTAGTCATGAACTCTGTGCTAACGTAGAATATTTTTCACGTAGGACTACAGAATGTCTAACCTCGAGATTCGCTCATTAATTAGGCGGCTGGTTTGGATGTATGTATGTATGTATGTATGTATGTATGTATGTATGTATATTGCACTTTTAACGCACCAAGAATATGTCATGCAAACGGAGATGGAAAAACATCGTTTGCTTGAATCGTAGGTGCGGGAAATGGATATTAGTCGTTAGAACGAGCGTGTAGATTTCAGAGCAAAAAAGACGGAGCAAAAGTGCCTTGATCTCTTGTTGTGCTCGGCATTGTGACAGTGAGACAGTGTGACAGGGGGTTGAGTCCTGAGCGTAAGACAACGCACCGTGTCAGTGAAAGTGACGTCCGTTAATGTAATGTATTATAACAGTGTGAAAATTTGTCTCAATTTAAAGTAAAATATAAACTTCATGACATGGGTAAAACCAGAAGATCGTGTGAACCAGCTAGCACGCCGACGACAATGAGCATTATTCGTTAACGAGCAGATCAGCTCAAAACTAGAAAACATGACCCCATGCATGGAGGCGAAAGGCTGCATGGGTCCACTGCAATAACTACCTTCGTCTGACATCATCAGATAATCATATGTATACTGAGTCCGACGTGAGGAGGCATCTGGATGTCTTGATGTCTTAGACTTTGCTGATGAAAGTCGGCCAGTGATAGAAGAAACAAAGTGCCTCGGCAACAGTATTCACTTCTACACAAGGATAGATTTACACCATGAGGTGACGGGGGGCAGGGGGGGCGGGGGGCTCAAAACTAAAACAGGATTTTGCAATCTAAATTTCTTTTGCTAAAGAACACAGGTCTAAAAGTTGCCAAGTTTAATATATGAAAGTAGGAAAGAAGCATCGTATTATCTAATAATCTATGGCAATGTTAATTTAAAGTTTGAACTAGAAGTAGGCCTCTCAGGACCACACAATTGCCCACAGAAGCAACCGCTGACCCACATGTACCTATGCTGTTCAAATACAATGTAGTAGATCCATGGCCCACTGCTGGCGCCTCAATAAACAGCAATCTTAAAGGATGTCTATCGCTGAGATACACTACTTAGAACAGCCTTTCATGTTTGGCCCACAGACGTCAAAATTATCACAATGGCAATGATATCCGAAATATACTGTAGGCGTTTAGTGAAATTGCACTTCAATTGCTCCGCGCAACGCTTTTATAAACTCATTGGCAGCAAAAGCATCCTGGCTTTTTGCGATAATGTAATTGTTTGTTACTTAGTAAGTATCCAGTCCACTATCCAGTCTGAGGATAAACCGATAAAGTTTTAAATTTTCTAACTAGTGGAGTGGCTTGCTTCACTGCGTTGCTTCTGATTCAGATCGAGTCTATCAAAGAATTCATAACAAGAACGGAAGTTCTTGTTCTGTGTCTTTGGAGTCAATTGTTGCTAACATAATAACGAAATCTGCAGCGCAGAAATTTAATAGAGCTTGTCAATTAAGAGCTAAAGCGATGGTACAAATAATCATCTGTAGAACTTAAATTTTTCAAGCTAGCATTGTGAGACCATAGTCTCACTTTATCGCAGCATTCGTGGATGATACTCGGAATCAATAATGCTCGTCCAGCGTTAAGAGTGCGAATAATCCTCATCGACCCTCGATTGATGCCGTAAATAACGATAATTATTATCCTCCCGACGTCGGGCTCTCCACAATGTAGCCTGTGCGGGCCCGAGAACGCGTCAATTTAATTACACGCGCTGTGATTTGTTGACGCACCTTGCGCACACGCTTTCTATTGACTGAAATTATGTCATTTATCGCGTTTAACATTAAACTGTCGCATGCGCTGCGTTGTTGCTCGTAAAGCGTCGATTAATGTTCGATTCAATACTGCTGAAATATCAGCTTCAAAGTTACATCTCAACAGGCTGTCCCAGGATCTAACTGTATCATGATTGCGTGTTATAGTCAGAGTTTAGTTTAGCCCTGGTAAAACATGCGTAGCGCTGCTCCTTCTCGATGCGTTTGCCTGCTGCTTCTAAAATCAGCGTAGCGCAACTGCCCATGGCCGCCATTTTAACGAGTAGTTCTACGTCTATACGTATCAAATTACGCGTACGATTTGCATCTAGTCACTTTTTGGCGTTCTACGTTTGTTAAACTCACCCTGCCTACGTGTACATGTATAGTTTAAAAACGAAAGTAGACGTAGCCTAAGCTTCAATTATTAACATTGTCGGCATATGTCGGATAATGTAGCCTAGTAATGTTTCAAAGAGTTAGTTCATAACGAGCCCCCGAAACTCGCTTTGAAAATTGAGACAAAGGACCGCCGTGGCTCTTTTGACTTAGCCATTGCATCTATTGCATCTAGCCTGCCTTTCACAAATTTGCATCCACCGTCAGGAGGGGCATACAAGTCTCTGGAAGCGATACTCATAAATCTAATCAGCCAGTGTCCGAGCTAAATTGACCGACAACGCGGTCGTTTGTTGGAACCACGTAAGCGTTGTCTTGTGAAACGGGCTTAGCGGGCTATGATACCGTGCACCGTATAACATTAGAATCTGTATATATACGTGGACGAATCGAGAAAAGAATCCGATAGAAGACAGAGAGGACTGAAGCAGGCTTATAACGCGACTAGTATTATCATAGAGGAAGATCACGTAGGCTAATTGCTCGATGCCGTACACAGCATAACCTTGACACCGCTGAGGACAAAATTGTAAACAAGCGTTGAAATGAGGAAGGCCATGTTGCTGCGGTAGGCCCAGGAATAGCATCAGCGAAAATGAGGTGTCGGTCAAGCTTAATGCAGCGGAAAGATGTTTCTTACACAATTATAAATAGCCTGCGCACAATCATACAACGATGATATCATAGGCGATTGAACAGAATATTTTGATAGCGCAGATTTGAGCTTGACTGCTAGTGCCTTTAACTTTTCACAAGGTCTGCACTTCGACGCGCGAATATTTAGCATTAAGTTCTGCTCCCAGTATCAATTGAGCGCCTTTTGCAATTCGGCAAGCGCGAATACTCACTATTGCACGCGCATTTCTACTATTGCACCTACTATTGCGCTGCACTTCCACACAGTCAGGTCTAATGTGGTTGTTCAAGAGGAGTACAGCCGCTTATTTGGCAATATATACCGGCAGTAAATGATTTACTTTTGCTGATCAGCATACGCTAAATTAAGCGTCCGGTGTTCTCCGGAAGAAGAACGTCGTTTCTATGCTAATCATTATCGCCAGCGTTTTTACGAGTTTCAATTCCAAGATTCGTAACACCTGCGACCATTTAGACGCTCTTGGAGAGCACAATGCCAAGGTCGGGAGAGTTATTTCGGTAAAACGAGGTTCTTGAACTTTCTAGAATGTGTTGATAACCCGAGCTTTGATTTAGTCAAGGACTGAAAGCTAAATTATTTTAAATCGCACATTTAAGTCTACACGCCTGACATTTCTAAGCCTCACATTTATAACATGGCATAGACCAACCGTTTAAAAATTAAGCTACGGCACTTTCCAGTTTTATGTAAACACTCTGATAACACACACTGCCATGTAGGCTATTTTAGGCCTATGGCATTACGATCGAAATGCTGATGGACGGGCCCACGTGATTTTACGCCATTTACGCCAGATTTTATTTATTGTGTCAAGCTCCAATGGCTTAGGCCTATTCTTAGGTCTTAGCTATAATTATTTTCACACGTTTATTTCTTCTCAATCAGTAAATGGTCTGAAATCTACGCCAACTTTATCTCATCCTCTGCAGTTCTGTAAACTTGCAATCGATGATTCACAGTCTAATCCTAGATCCATGCATAGGAACCATCACATTAATTAGCAAAGTGTACATTGTAGGCCAATGTTTCGTTTTTGTGTTGTTTAGGGACCGTGTGTAGCACACAACGGGCTTTATACAGTCCGGTTCTGTACAAGAGAGCCGGCGTCTACACCGGCACAGAACCGCTACCCCTTTTCTTTAGTCGCCTTTTATGACAAGCACGGGAAGCTCTGGGCTGCAGGTCAATTCTTTGATCCCCGACCTGCAGGGGCTAAGTATTGTAGGCTAAGTCACTCAAGAAGGAGTAAACTGCAAACACATTCATTTAAAAAATCGTCTTCTTAATGTGTTCAGCAGAATGAGAAGGGTCGTACTCACATTTCGCGTACTCTACTGGCCACAGCTTCGTCAGCAATTCTCGGGAACTTCTCCAGAGTGTTCTGCTTCCAACAGCGAAGCGCGCCATCCGTGGAGCAGTTGCAGGACGGATGGCAATTATTCCCGGTGGCCATTCGACCGGCCACAAGGTACGCAACAGTCAGATGTTGTAGCGCCACAATCACTAGAGCCTTCGAGACAGTCGATGAACTGCGAGTCATGGTTACTTCAATAAATGCGGATTATCGAAGCCAAACTTTGTATGCGACACGTTGTTGAGGCAGCTTCGTGACAATGAGTATAAAGTCTAAAATAGCGATACTGCCAGCGATGCTGTTTGAAACTTATTGTTGCGTTGATTGTATCCAAATAGGCTTAAACGTAATTTCTTTCATTCTTTTCTACTTAATCAATAGAAATGTATTATCTCCTGCGTTGCGCAAAAAGATAGTTAGCCTGTTATCTCTCTAAACCGCTCAGAATGCGAATAGATTCAAGGTGTGAAGTGACTAGCAAACTTTGTGCGTGGGCTGTGGTGTCACATGGAACACTTTCATACCTTTTTTTGCTGCGAATGGTCTATATTATTCCGTGCATATTCTCTGCTTACCACGCTCTGCTTGCCACGTTGCTCAACTAAATGTGTGTATGCTATACATAAAGCATCAATGACCGCACGATCTGCATTTACATGTTACACTTCAAAATAACAACTACGCATTGTCCTATTGGTATCCTATCGTAGCTCTGTTTTTCATCACTAGACGCAATGATTCGAGCGATTTACTAAATAGAAACTACGAATTTATTGGCACAGACCTCATAAACCTGGAAAAAGGTATCTCCTCGCAGGTCTAAACTTTTAATCCATTTGAATAAAATGAGCCCTAGCGGCCAAACTTCTACCACTCGTGCTTAAAATTAAGCCAGGCTTAGACCCGCTTGCTTGCATTCTTCTGCATTTAGACCAACGTACAATTGGATAGAAACACTAGATGCGTTTCTATTCACTGCGGCTGCTGCAAGCCAGTGCAACTGGATTCTGCTCTGTTCTGTTTACTAACTTCAAACCGTACTGGACTAATTCTCGCTCACTGCTGCTGATTAACCTTATCACTCTTGTCATTTCTCGGATTCACGAAGTACAGTCGCCTGGCGCAACAGCCGCACAGGCGGCATTCATTGGGTTCGCCCACGAATAATGCTGATCATTACTCGACTCACCTACGTACACTGTCAGTGTAGACCAGGCGGTGTGCCGTATGCGGCTGCTGGGTGTTTGAGAGTTAATCAATCGAACCCGCTGCCTTTTATTTATCATTAAACGGTTCTTAAGTCGAAAAACGGCAATTATCACTTTATAAATAATATCACTTTGTGAGACAATAATGATTGGCACAAAATGTTGCGGAATAATTGACTGTCTCTATAATATAGATTATAGAACCTAACCATTTATATCAATTATAAAAACGATACCAACATCAAAATGTAAATAAAGCCTGGTAATTTTCAGGTTTATAATCGTGCTAGAGATGGAAAACACGTATTCAATTCGATTTATTCATCCACACATCATGTGCCCAAAGTAAACAATACGCGGCATATAACAATAACTTCACAATGTACACGACAAAGAGACGAAAAGTATAACGAGATTCCTCTCGGAGCTCTAAACGTTACCACATATTAATTACTAGAAGTTAGATTGCACTTGAAGTCACAATAATGATACAAAAAACTTTAAATCTTACAAGACATTCTTGCAATAGTAGCAGTCTCTACAGAAAACATGTTAATAAATTATGAGCAAAGTAATAATAACTCAATCAAATTGCAAATTTATATTTCTCATTTTGCTATAATTTCATTTCACAATGTTTATGTGTCAGATTTTAATAGCAATGCATCATAATTATAAATCGAAATAATAGTAATGATAACTAACACGTAATAATAGTACTCGACAGAAAGTTTAAATTTGAACAAAAATTGGCTGAAATAAACTCTGGTCATTCCATCATTTCGTGCTCTTGTTGGCAGCTAATGCTAAAAACAATTTTTTTCACATCTCAGGAAAAGTAAATGAAAGAGTAACCTGCAAAATTGATGCTGTGTGTCGTCTGAGTGTTTTCAATTCTGAGTGCTTGACGAGATTCACGCATCAGACAGTCTCCACGGACCCGCTCTATGGCTGGCCTACGGTGCGCTAATTAAGATTTGTCCGACTTCTCTTGACCAAATCATGAACAGAGCTCTGGGGCGATTCTATAAGTTTTTATCGTCGAGGGGCCCCCCCCCCTCGGGGGTGTGATTCTGATTTTTTCGTGCACAGGTGACAACCAGGGGGTGGGTAGTCACGAAAACTTTTCACCTCCAGTGGAGAACTTACGACCGGGTGGTGGGTTGAGTGGAGTGGTAACTCTATTTCCTTGGCGAAAATTTACTCGGCACGCTGACGGGGAGATGATTTGTTTTCATGGCTGGTAGGGGAGGGGGGTGATGATTTTGATACGGCTTATTTTGCCTATATATTGCTTACTTTCCTCATTCTGTAGTGACAAAACTTGACATCATGGTAAAGGGGGGGGGAGGGGAAATGCAGCTATTCTCTTTCATTTATAGTGTGGGACCGCCCGTGACGGAGCTTTCTTCTATAATCAGTGTTAAGTTTACCCCTTACAAAATAGGAGTAACGTTACGCCTGCTACTTAAAAAACAGAAATAGTGAACTCCTATGCCTTTCAAAAAGGAGTAGGCCTAAAGTAGCCCTACTCCACCATCGTCAATTTTTACGAGTAATGCTACTCCTACCCATTTCTAAATCCGTGTAGAGTTTCAAAAAAACGTTGTTTTTGAAGTTCTACTTCTACTAAACTTATCTCTGTCTATAATTATTATGGACGGCGAGAGTCGCTGCTGCGGTGTGTAAAAGCCAATTTGGCCGTCATTGCCAATACAGTGCATGTTTCTGACACGCATTGATGCCTATTTAAAACGCAATCCGTATTTTCATTAGCCCGTGGCATTGTTCATAAAATAACTTGCTGTCAGAGACATGAAACTTACGTTATTGTTGAAAAATAACGTTGTTGGTGTTTTACAGTCGGAGCTTTCGTCAAAAGCTCCGACAGTTAGATTCGCAAAAATTGGAACAAAATTCGTTGCGATGTTGTTTTTTACTAGGCGGCAATTTGCAAATTGTGAAAAGAAGGCGAAAAGAAAGTAATTATCTCTAGATCTTGAGAAATGGTAAAGCTAAAAGGAAACAGCTGGAATCTAGGACGCGCCAAAGATTGTGTAACGCAATCAAGTAATCCGCACTTGTCAGATAGGATCGAGAAAACAGCCCTTGTAGCCTCGTAGGTCTACGTTCGGCTTGTCAAAACATCTATGTCTGCGACGCAACACCTATGTGACAGTCGCATCACAATGCTGTGGGCGCTGTCACCGTATTACGAAACTAACCCCCAAGCAGCGGAATCCCAACCAGAAACCGATAATGTCGTATCTACATCCGTGGAGAATTATTACACCTACCAGAAGTGTAACGTTACGCGATAGCGCCTTGAGGTGATGTTTCGTCAAAGCGCTGGCGGAGAAAACAGAGGATAAAACTGAAAATCTCATTATATTGATCGGCGTGAATGATGGATTCACAGTCGTTATGTTTTCATGTCATGCCGAGAAGAGAAACTTGGATTAGACTTAAACATTGAATTGTGAAGTTTGTGGGCTATGCTAAAGGCCTAGTATTGCCACCCCCAGTATTTTTAGCGCAAGTAACCTATACCGGTAACTATTTTTCTGGAATCTATTTAGCTGAAAATGCACGAACAGACTTTTTTATAGATATTTTAGACATGTATAAAAAATGTCATGTTTGGTAATATAGTCAACGGTTGGCATACCAGTCTACGACGTACGCGTACTTGATAATATCTCTTTTGATCGGAGGTTCATTTCTCTTTGTTAGTAACAGTTAGCGCTGATAGGCATGAGACAATCAGACAAGACAAAGAGAAATACTTATCGGCGTCCAGCAAATTTTTATAACATAGACGCATTGATGTCTCAATTCTCTGCTATACGTCTAATGACAGCTAATTTGCGTTGAACGAACCTAATGAACGGCCTGAAAGATTGCATTGCGATTGAATTTGCAAGTTACATGTTTTAAAAACATCTACTTGTCAGCACCACAGCATGCTGCCTATACTGCGCAACTTTAGTGGCATCAGATTTAAGCAGCGTCACGGTAGTGACAGCACATTATAGACCCAATGATATTCACAGTAAAGATTATATTCATAATGAAAGACATTCATAATGATTGCACGAGGTAGCAGTGGCTCTCAGTGGGATAGTCTGCGCAGTACCCATCCAATACGCTAGCTATTCATGTCGACTTTATGTCCACCTTATATCAAAACGGCTTTGTTCTGAAATTTTATAGAAGGACTTCGTGTCATCCACTGCATGATGTGTTTCTGGAGAAAAATCGAACTTAATTGTCAGGTAACAGCGGTTCTCAGAATGTAGCTTAGTGAGAGCTGCTGATTGGATTCTTTAGATAATAAAATTAGATCACTTTAATGGGAAATTAGTTAGACAATGGATAGGTTGTCTCAAAATAGGCCTGCATTTTTAATTTAAGTCGAATGACTGCTACGCCATTGGATATTTATCAAGGCAAAGCACATT
>JAQIWG010001086.1:0-26762 GCA_034695025.1 Chamaedrilus cognettii
GGAGTACATCTGGAGTACATCTGGAGTACATCTGGAGTACATCTGGAGTACATCTGGAGTACATCTGGAGTACATCTCGCCAGGCGATTCTTAGCAATATCAGTTTCAGCAAATTATATGCAACTATGCAAGACAAAATATTGTTGATTTACTGCAATGATTTGATTAAAAGGTTCTTTAAAAATTGATGCGTAAATTGTAAGACCACCGTAATTTAGGATTTATAGATATCTCTGTCAACTATATTTCCTAAACTAGATGGAATTGTTTGTACAATTTGCGCCCTCTTCAAAACATACCTCCTCTACATCGCTATGCTCAATTGTCGATCTGTTCGTCGTCTCATTTCAGTATGAATTATTTAAAATATATCGCAGTCACACATGGCCAGGCACATTTTAGCCAGCGATATGTTATAGATACAATAACATAATGTGAACAAATACCACGATTTGCTCGTCGTTTCGTATTTCAGTAAGAGATTCTCTAAAATGTATGGCATTCACTCGAGACTAGGCACATTTTCTATAAAACTGCAACTGCAAGATATCAATATCAATGAAAAGAGAGGTTAGACAAAGGCTGAACTGCAAAAGAAGAGTGTTGGATTGCGTCTGCTGCTCAATGATTTTATTTGCATTCATTTAGCACCTGTGCTAGTTTCTTATGTCTCACGTCACTTAAACGCTTTATATTTCACGTCCACTTTTCCGCACCAGCGCAGGTTGGAGGTCAGTTAAAGTTATCAAAGGTTCTTGGTCAAAATTAATATAAATCTACCGATTCCTTATTCGAAGAGTTCAACCATATATTTTACAAAAGATATTTGTTAATTTTTTTTAATATCGATTTTGGTGCTTTGAGAGCATTTCGTCTCCCCATTGTACACTTTCTTGCTTTGCCTTTTTGTCCATTTTTCATATCTTTATTGACAACTACTCTCCCCTCTCCCTTTGGTCGCCACATGGCACCTGACGACAGATGTAAATATCAAGATTGATACATATCGACTGACTGTTTGGACAATCGCAAGAATTAAGGGATTTTTTTGGTTTAATTCAATGATTATCTTTCTGAATACCCGGTCTCACTGCTTATCGGTACTCACGTACTACTGGATAAATTGATGTTCAGAATCTTTAGTGTTAAACTAAGTGAATAGATGAACTCAAGCGCAATATTTCAGTTCACATAAACCAGCGTACGGCAGTAGCTGACGACGCACGCCCTCACGTTCTCCTGCCCAGTAGAATCTCGAACCAGACACGACGGTGTCGGCCACGGACTGCCCCCGAGAATGTTCTGGCAGTGGTTGACCACTGAGGTGATGTCGAGGACGGGCAGCATAGGGACGTAGGGACTGGTTGAGTCCGCCCACACCTCGCACGTCTCGCCCCACTTTGAGCTGCTCTGGGTGCCGCGGTAACCGTTCCCGATAGCGTTCGTCATGCACTCACTCTCAGCGGCTAATAAAGAATTACAAGCACCAAAATTTTAACACAAATACGTAGTATAAGCAATACCTATTTCCTAACAAATAGATAATACCTATTTGGCTTTATTAAGATCGCACTCTCGGCATCTGAGTGAAATTGCGGGCGCAGGCCACAAATTTATGTTTATTTGACAAAGTGACAGCTTCTACAACTGACATCGTTTGTTGCTTTTTCGTGGCGACTAAATACAAGTTAAACTTCGCATTTAAGTGTTGACCAGAACACATAAGTTTAGAGGTGCATAATTAGTGGCAGATCTTTTATTTATATATTTATACATAAGTTAAAAGATGAAAACAAAAGACAATATTAACGTACCACATTGAGCAAGAAACACATTATATAATGTATTTCCTGCCCAATGTGGGAAATTAAGATTTATGTCATCGCCAAACTACATAGTGAACTACTAGGATAACGGGGGATGGCATCAGAAAGGTAGCGATGGAAGTTCTCCTTAATTATTTTTTTTATTATTCATGAAATCCAAAATTCATTTTTAAACTTTTCAAGTCAAAAGCAAAACCATGACACACCAAAGCTGCTGCACTGCGCCACTCTGACGTCATCAATAGCAAATCCGCTCGCTCCAGTCCAGCTTCGTTGGCCTTGTATGATGATCTGGTTCAATCCGGCTGGGAGATTGGCATAGAACCGGTTCCACCCAAGTTGTGACGATTCGTGGATGGCAAGTACAACTGTTTCAATAAGCTCCTCTGTCAAAGCAATGAGTGATATGATTGGCTGATCAGCTCCCGGTGTGATCCAATAGTAGAACTCGATACAATTGTTAGTTGTGTTCCGATAGGTGGATTGCAAACGAGCTGTATAACCAGGTCTCAAATCCGTGACGACCATTTGCATGAAATGACCCCAGCCTGTAATACAATCAACATAGTTCAGTACACCTACATTTTTAACCCCTAGTCGGATATTTCAGTTAACATGCACTTTGCGATTTTGCAACTTTGCGACCATGCTTAGCCAAGCATCCACTCCAGCCTCCTCCTCGATACACAGCGAGCCGCGACGAGTCTGTCTGGCATGGCGCCATTTTGAAGCCTTTTTATCATTTTTCTTCACTATAATGCAGCAAAACCAATGAGGTATTAAGTAGATAGATTCAATAAAAAGTTACTACAGTAGTTCTGAATTCCAAGACTTTCTGCCTTTTGTTTATCATAGCGATAAGTTGACCTTAATTTGCTCCTAAAATCTTTCTTATTCGCACCTCATTAGCTCACTTTTGGGCATGCACCTAGAAATTCATTGTTAACTTTCTGAATTGTCTGATATGCCACATCTTAACGCCACAATTACTTAATTACAAAAACTGCTTGAATTAACGGACGTCCAAGTGAAGGAAAAAGGTTGTGCAAAGTTGTGGCTCAATGCAAAAGTAGCGATTAGATCCCATTAACTAAAAATATATTACAAATAATATCAATAACGTAATAAATGCCATATACCATAAACATGATTCATTGACATTTTGTTCAAAGAACCAGTTAAACCTGTAACAGCAAATTACTTCACATATTGCAAAAGAGAGAGCACAATTGTGCAAATCATCAAATATGATACCGAGGTTGATGGTGTTGTCCGATACCATGGACGCGGACACGGCGTTTGTCAAAGTCCAGCTCTCCTGTCTCGCGCTCAGATCCAGATTGGAGGTCATGGGACACGGATTGTTCGTCTCGTCATCGAAGCAGCAGTAGAACTCGCTCGAATCTAAACCGAGGAAGCTATTGAGTGATACGACTAAATCTTTTTTTTTACATCATGAGGCTTACACAGCACACCGCATGGACTTCATACAGCTCAACAAAAAACTACGATGTTTCAAAACTTTTTCCCCGGTGTTACGTGTCCCCGTTTTCTGTCTCAGCATGAAAGAAGTCATTTGGATAAGCTCAATGTTAGGCAACCTTCCTAAAAATCGATTCAGCACTGTAAATTTCTATGCTTTGCATTGATTGTACATGATTCACGGGCGGAATAAAAGTTAAAAATGTATATAACAAGGAACAGAACACAGGTATATATTACTATATATTATGCTAATTGATTTAGGTTTTGGCCGTTTAAGGACCGTGTGTTGTAACAAAGACTGTTACAGTCTGCTTTCTGGAAGGCCACGCACAGAGCCTGTCTCCCCTTTCTTTTCGCCTTTTACGACTCACCCAGGAAGCAAGCCAATTCTGTGTTTCCCGGCTGGAAGGGGGTAGCATATAAGGAAAAAAAAAAACATTAAATTGTAATTCTTTACTAAAAAAACTTGGGTCATTATTTAAAACTCACCCACGAAGCGAATCCTCCTGTAGAACTCTAGCCCATCCGCCAGTTGGCAGGCTGGCTGGCCCGCCGCAGCCTCGACCCACTCGCCCGTGTAGGCCGTGAGGGTGCACTGGCGCTGACGGCGGTCGTAGAGAAAGCCACTGCACGCGAGGTCGTAGTTGATGCTGCACAGCGCGCGACACACCGCGCGAGTCGTCTCGCTAATCAACACCGACGCGGAGGCAAAGAAGCTCGGAATGCGACAGATGTCCTCGTACCACTCGTAGATATCGGCTACCGGACAACAAAATAGCATCACACGGATAGCGGATATGTAGTAGGGATATTAAACAACGAGATATTCTCGGATATGAAACAAAACACATCTTAAAATAGCGAGGTGCTGTGGTGTAGTGGTTAAGACGTCGGATTGGGAAATCAGAGACCTGGGTTCAAATCTCCACGCCGGCAGCTATGAAACCATAGCGTTACAGGCCCTTCAGCGAGGCTGTTAAACACACAAGCGTTGCTAGGTTCTAACCCCGTGCTAGGTAATTACTTATTTGATTGGCGTCAGGAAGGCCATCCAGTCGTTAAAACCCAGCTCCAGCAGCCCTCATCAGGGCGCACACGTCCAAACCCCAGTGAAACATAGACAATAATTTAGAATAGCAATTAACACATTATACGCAAAAATATGGTTAGTTAGTTACATTCTCGTAATTGGTAAATAAATTGAATGAATCCGCTAGTGTCTTACTGATCTCGCAAAAAGACCAACATCATATTTATCATGCAAAAAAACTAGGCCTTATATTCTTTACTTAAAGTTATCGTGTCAGTATTGCCTTTGCTTGTAACGGCGCAGCAAGAAGGCAATGGGATTCGTATACCCTCTCCCCCCTCCAAGCATCAATGAGTGCATTACCGCTAAAATTTTGTCTCAATTTATCGTGTTTTGAGTCGTAATTTTTTTCAAAAAATATTCCATAAAGTTTTCTCTCATCAATTTTCATCGCGCTCACAATTTTAATGCGTCTCAAAGCTTTCCATGCCAAACTTGAAAAGGAAAATTGTTTTAGGAGTTCAGCTGAATGATCAACTTTTACTTTTGCTAAACTTGTAAAACTAATTCAAAACTTTGTGCACATTGACAAGAAACATTTTGAATATTGTACTTTCACTTAATAGACCAATTTGGAAAAGTATTAATCAATGAATTACACAGAAAGGTCAAAGCAATTTGTCAACGTATACTACAGCAGCGATGAGCGACGTCATACAGTCCCTATCGATGTCATTGGAAAGTAGCACTAGGCTATCACGTTTGAACGTGAGGAGACGGTACTATTGATCAATTAGACGCACTATTGTTACTGATCTGTTTCGTGAGCATGAATGCTTGCATTGTTAATATCTTTATTCTTTAGTCAAATACTGGTACTAAATTGACATTGCGATCGCGTTCCATTGTCAAGCATGATAAATGGTCAAGAGTAGCTCGCGTATAGTTGTTCTGGATCCTCACGCTTTGGAAGCGATTTGTCGATTGCTTGTCGGTTGTAGGCTGTAGAGCCAATAGCATTGAATAACTTAAGACTTTTAATAATATATTATGTACTACAAATGTAACTACAATAGTTTTCCATCTGCCAATCATTTTATTAAAATGTGATTGATGAGCGGTTTTATTCGATCAAATGATAGAAGGATCAAGCTCATCGGTTTTAACGCCAATGGCCTTAAATAACTTAAGGCTTCAAATTTATATTGAATTACAGTACTCACAAATGAGCTATCTTTTATCTGTCAATCATTAATTAAAATAGGTTGAATGACGGTTGTAATGCGAGCAAATAAATACGTTTCGACTCGGCATTGTATACAGTAGGGATAAAGAAGTGATATCTGAAAGTCACTCCATATAAATGGACAAAGACGTCTGACTCATTCACAAGTTAGGTGGGTTTTGGTAACCATTTCATTTGGTAATGGATGTGGGTCATAGTAACACAGTAACTAATGCTGACCCCCTCCCCCCCGCTGCCAATTAAATTGTAAATTTATGCGGCTATAAAAAGCAATTGCGTTGCAAAAATACCATCTATCGAGCAACCACTCTTTTATAAAACTTTACCTTCCCTACGTTTTTAATTTGAGTACGTTTTTTCAATGAAATTTACACCCTTCCGTCAACTTTCAACAATTTCAAGCTTGACAGGCCCTACGAGCTCAGAGACAAAAGTTGCTTCATGGTTCAATCGATAAGCTTACCCATTCATGGACGTCAATGAATAAAATCACAAGCCTGCACGTTTTTCAAGAAGCTGACAAAAACGTGTCCTCGTCTCTAAAAGATGCATGCATTTCACGATTTAATCTATGTTTTTGTATAAATCAACATTTTAAATCAAAAAAAGTCTTTTTTTAAAATTTGGGGTCGTTTAATATACAATTAGACGTTTTGGCCTTATCAAATGACATCATATTTTTCTGCACACAATCTAAACTCATGAGCTGGGGAGAGAGAAGGGTACCTAACTAAATTTTGCCAAAAGCTACTATTAACTTATTAACGGGGCGAAGCGTTGTGGGCGAGTTGTCTAAGTCGTGGACTTCGGATTGCGAGTGTGGCAGAGAGCCAGTAGAAAAGTTGAAGTTAAAGTTAACACAATTAATTAACGATCTTGTATTTATCCTCAAAGTAAAAACAAATTATAACTATGACAAAGAAAATCGTGTATTCCCATATAAGCTATACAAAATGCTTGCTGAGACTTCCCTTTTCAACATTTAGCACTCAACGCAATATTCTGCACTCCACAGTTAGCTCTAAAAATCTCTTGTTAATGATTTTAGGACTGAATATATTCCACATCAGTAGCCTAATGTCTGGTTCGATATATGAATCGCTGGACTCAAACAACAGAAACGCAGACAATAACATTCCAGTTTTATTTCTCATGCAGCAAACTCTGTGAACCTTTTAGTTCACAACGAACACTTTGTCCACCATTTTTATTTCCATGGGAAGCTGTGGTCGATGGAGGTCGAAAGCGCTGGCTGAGTGAACCCAAATGAGAGCTAACTGTAGTGACCCAGTGACTTGCTGACGCTCATCAATGATTTAGCTTAAACGGATGACGAGATTTGAACTTTCCGAGATTTAAACTTTCCGAGATTTGAACTTTCCGAGATTTGAACTTTCACCCGAGTGTCGAAGGATCTCAGAGGTTAGGACTTACCTCCACTTGCTGAAGGATTGACTTCAGGGTTGATATCGTTCACCATGATGTCGTAAAGTCCAGAGTGTTGAATCGCAGTCAGTCTACACAATAAAGCACAGGGCTCACGATTCTATAGCACTGTGGCGCACATTATTTAATTATAAACTAAAAATTAGTGCGCTTACTATATGCCGTATACTTTTTGTATACTTTTTGTACTTTTTTTATCTGATATTAATGAAGAAAGGACAGTATTATTCATCCAGGATTTCTTCATCATCCTTTATTATCAAGAGCAAGATCTCTATCTAGGAATGACAAAGCTTTTAACTTGCAAGTTCTGATAGCCTCAAAAAACGTTGATCACTTGCATTAGATTCTATTGTACAATTTCTATTAGCCTACCTCGTTTATCACATTAGTCAAAGAAAGAACTGCTGAGATTCTAGACGCCTCAAAAAATAATAAATAATGGAGAGCGTGCAAAGAACATGCAATACGAAGAATTAAAAGCAGAAGCACAAAACGCCATAGTAATTTGGTGTTGCTCTTGACCCAATTCAGGCATCGTTAGATGCGCCGAATTATGCTTAGTAGCACTATTACTAGGGTGCAACCAGTACCCACTGTAGAGAAAGACGTTAGAGCTACTATAGAATGATACCGGTATGGGTTTAGATTGCAGATGGAGACTGCGGGGAAGGAGAGAGTTTCGTTGTAGACAATGTCCATGTTGATGCTCTTTGGGTATTGATAGATCAGCTGAATCTTGGTTCCAATTAGAAGAGTGAAGATAGCCATCGCCAGCAGCCACAAAATCAACCATATCAGTCTGAAATCAAAACGAGTTAGCCTAAGTTGCAGTCATGTTGAAAATAACTGCCAAAGGGATTAATGCTTTGTGAACAAACACTAATGACAAACGAATAATGATGAAATTAACCCTTTAAATAATATCAAGGTGATTCAATAGAACTCTTATACAAAAATTTATTTTTTGGACAATTTCCGGAGAGGCTTTGGGGCGCAAAGAGCCCCCCCCCTGCTGGAGAGGGGGGGGGCTCAAGCCGGCGAGTCGATTTAATCAAGTAGGCAAGTAGAAGCATTGGCACGTAACGACTTACTTACTCAAATCCCATTCCATCTAAATTAAATCTAATGCACATGTATGCTATTAAATGGATTGATTTGCTATGCTAATCTGTTAATCTGCACTTGAACAACCAGGGGGGGGGCCAGCCCTCCCCCTGGTTGCGCCCCTAGATAGGCCTAGTCCTATGATGAAGGATTGTCATGACAAAGTAAAAAATTGTAAATTGAAAAGTCTTCGCTTCAATTTTTGACTCTGTTGCGAGATTTATTTCCTATTTTTGGCTCTGAGGGTGGGTACTGGGTGGCCTACTCAGCGCACTGGTCTGCAGCCTGCAGGCCCGGCCATAATGTTGCGTTATTTAGAGGCGGGTGGGATGAAAATGACATTTTTAGCGTTGCGATATCATGAATGACCCCTTTACCGTCGGCAGTGATGACGACCGTGGCGCCTGGCGATGTAGCGCAAGCCGTGGAACGTCGTGTCGCTAACAAAGTCGTTGATGAGGAAAGGCCACGGCTCATCATCCATCTCAACGACCTCGTGCGGGACTCGGACATCTGAGACAGCGTGCAGAATAAGCATCGAATTGAGTCCAACTGAATTAGTAGCGAACTGTTTGGCAATTTTTATTATTTACTTTAGTACCTCAGACTAAAGCTCAGAAGCTAGCTCTATATATACTTCTATAGAAACGAATCTACGGTATTACGAGTACTACATACACAGAGTTGCATACAACTGTATGCAGTCGACTGCATACAGTTGTATGCAGTAGACTGCTCGATGATAAACATTATTGCTCGGTTCAAAATGCATGCCCAATATACCCTATATCTACCCTTTTTCCAGTAGTTCCTATTCTTGATTTCGAAATGAACTCATGAGCGTGGGGAGAGGGGGTAGGGTGCTGATGGAGATTTTTTGCCCAAAAGGTACCTGCATCCAACGCTCAGGATCAGCATATCAATCACAGGCATAAACACTGTCAAATTCACATACAAATGACTTTTTTACTTTTTTAAATTGCCCGATAGATTGCTCTATTGCTCGGTAATGCTGGATTGCTCGACAATAATTGCTCGATTTAACGACCGTCCAACGATTGCTCGATCGGATCCCAATTTGTTCGGAAATCCAGCAATTGCTAGTTCTCACTTTCCGAGCTCGAAGAGTGAGAACACTGGCACCGCCACATTTACATGTATATCAATTTCTACTAGCGTTGGGCATAGCCACTGATCTGCATATGCTACCATTTTCTTACGCTACTATTACCAGCAGTAGGGCAGTAGGCCTGCGATAGGTGTACGATCCTAATGGACAATGATAAACCGATCGCAAAGAGCCCACGAACAGATTTGAACGCGTGTTCTTACCTTCATTTGGACTCAGGCTAGAAATGCCTCTGGCACTAGTCGCTCTCGAAATCGGCCTAGAAGCTGTAACAAGCGCCATCGCTTTGGCTGCACAAGGCTGGCAGGCTTTGTCTTCTTTTGCGTTTTGCGTGTCAAATTTGCGTGTCAAATTTGCGTGTCAAAGTTGTTATAATTATAAAAACTACACGCAAGTTTGAATGTATTCGGGGTTTACATCTTCTGGTAAGAAAAAAATTTCATGAGACAATTGAGATATGACCCTCAGCTCATAACCTAGTTCTGCATGTCGGTGACGGGCCTGAAGATCGAATTACATTGAATCTGCCTACACGTCTAGAAAACGGTCGGTTCTTGGAATTTATTGTAAATCTGAAGTTGATATAAATGATTCTTTGTTTTTTGTGTCTTCAGCAACTTTCGTGTATTACTTTTTGTGTGCGATGTGTGCCTAAAAATAACACAAGTTGCCTATTGCCGTGGGCAGGCTAGAGATTGAATAGCTAACGCTATATTACGTTAGTTTTTCAATCTCTAGCCTGACCACGGCAATAGGCAACTAAATTAGGTATGACGATAGGCATTTCATTATCTTTGTACTATTTATAACTAAGAACGAATGGCAGACTTTGTCACATCAAAATGCAGTGTAAAAACTAAAAGGTTTAACTAGTAAAAATATCAGCTTAATTTATATCTAATTTAATAGGCAGACTATACAGTAGCCGCAAAATTATTATGTAGCTACATGTAGCTAACTAAAGGACCTTGTTTTACGTTTTAATAACGGCTCTATGAGAGTGGTCCCATAATGGGACCTATACACATGTAGGCCCTAATGGAAGCGTGGCTGCTGACACAGCCGTTTAAATAAGATCGTCGTAGGGATGTCGAGGCTGGATTTAAATAATTATCGACTAGCCTGTAGCCCACAGGCCAATAAGCTGTCGCTAACACACATAATTTATGTAAGATCAGTGCAAAACATCGACAGACAGCAACGCTGCTTCCTGTCGAGTTGTCCCTTGGATGGAGAAAACTTGGCAGCTAGCTTTAATGGCCGCTGGGAGACTGGAAATTGATTGACACAGAAAATTGATGACATTTTATTGTGGGGGTCACAAAGAATGATTAAATACAAATTACGATATAGGCGTAAATGCAGTAGGCCACCAACCCTTCCAATCTATTCTAGTAGGCCTTATTCTTTGAATGTAGGTCATTTACTATTTAATATTTACTATCCTTTACGGATTTCATTGACTCGCGGTCATAGCAACAAGCAATTGATTAGGTCTGACCTACTAGTCGACCATTGTAGGCTAAACAGTCACTCCGAATTAGTGTATTGTGATGCTATCAGTATGTCGGTCATCCGCGGTTATAATACGGGTATTCTACAACTATTTATGGCCGTCAAACGATTGTACTTGAAATTCGATCCCGCCATCTAAAATGCCCTCATGATCCGAACGCGAGAGCGACAAAGCACGCTGAACAGGACTGCCAGCCCTAGACATATCGTGCCTCCCTCAATCCCAAGCATTCTTAGCGCTGACCTAACCGCCTCGCTTAATTGATAGGCCTAACTAGTATATCCAGGCTGCCCTGTTGAATTCTTAATATCCACAGAAGAGTTCTATTGTTTTAATGATTCAGACTTGTGTTTTTCTTCCATGATCCATCTGCCTCATTACAAAAATTCTATCAACTGCTAACTTTCACGCATTTGTCCAAACTGCGTAATCGTTAATAATTTGCTTTTTGAATATTTTCTCTGGCGCTGGCACACTAAACAGTTCACATAACTGTAGGCCTACGCTAACAATTTTATTTTGGTGTAGACAATTAGGCCTATCCAAGCAACATAGCCCTGCTATTCACATTGGAATGGCGGCTGGCTCCGGGACAGACTGGGTGAACCGGATCCGGCGCAGGGCCGACGCCATGGGAGGGGGGGCCAAGAGAGGTCTGGCCCTGAGTTTTCATTCTGGATCCCCCATACCAGTTCTTATCACAAGGAATGATTTGTTTATTCCAGGCCCCCTCTTAAAACTTAATTAGTGAGCCCCCTCCCCCAGTTCGTATGGTCTAGCGCCGGCTCCGGTCCTCGTCACACACTCAACTCCAGGCTGCGACGACAAGTTGTAACGGTATAATCCAACGCGCGCAGAAATAAATTTGGTCACAAATTTTGGTGCAAACATAGAAAAAAATACAAGCGGCGAAATGACGTCGCAGTTCAATTGACTGAAACTACACGCGTGTGCGCGCAGCAGCAGCAATCATTATTGCATTGTGACGTCAGCTTGCCGTGTGCAGTTTATTTCATCCATGCATGAAACCACGCTTTCATGCAACGTTGGGTTAGTCGGTAAAAGATCAGACTCACAGCCTACATGTAGATTGTACAAGTCCCAGTCAAATGCTGGCAACGTGTTAGAGGCCACAGAAATTTCAAACAGTTTGCAGTTCAGTGCATATCTATAAAGGACCTTAAGATGGCCGGGACCCTGCTTCTGTATTCAACACCCCCCTCCACGACCCCCCTTGCCGCCAGACACTTGAGCGTCACATGTGACATCGACTCCCCAACAATGTCCTCCAACCACGACATCCCTCTCGCCTTCCCAATCTCGGACACTTCCGCGAGGAGCTTCAACACTGTGCGCCCCTGGGCGTCACGCGCGTCTAAGTGCGCACCGTGACGCACAAACGCCTCTAGCAACTGAATGTGATTAGGATGCAGATATGCTGTCGATCCCTTAAGAACGTTCAAGCACAGCTTCGTGAGTAAGTGCAGCGGCGTGTTGTGCTCGGCGTCCAGATCGTTCATCTTCATCCCAGCCTCAACCAATGTGGCGACAACTACCTCAACGGAATATGGACTATAACTCAAGATCGCCGTGGCGCGGTGCAGCAGGGTGCGGCCTCTGGAGTCCCGCGGGTTGAGGGGCACCAGTACTTCCCGCAGCTTGGCGTGAAAGCGTTGTAGCGAGGCAGTGCAGTCAGGGTGCAAGTGAGCCGTGCGTATGATCAGCTGGATTAACTGGATGATGATGTGCATGACACTGCGTGGATAGTCAAGTCAAGTCAAATTTTATTAGCCAGAGACATGGAATATTAGCAACAATAACCAAATAATAAGAAAACTATTCTAACTACAAATGAATTAATTGCTGGCACACCTGGCAGGTTACCAGAGGGGCTGAGCTAGCCTATCTACAAGCTGGTCACAAGGACAAATATCAGAAGGTTACACAATACACGTGTATGTGAACTGGCATGCAGGACGTGTCATTTACAATATCAGCCAGCAGTTATATTGAGAATAATAATATCCATATTGCCAGTGATCTCAGATACTTACATGCCTGTACTAATCGTTGAAATAGAAGGTCAGAAGATTTACATTTAAGTAACCAATCGAAGGACACAAAATTATACTGTTAGTAATAATAACAACAGCTACTGTAGTTGCAATGAGTGTACAGTCCGCTTCGACGTCCAAGAACGTCATCGGGGACCTGCAATGGTCCCCAATGACAGGGGCTTATGAAATTTCTTAATAATAGACAATTAGCATTTGCATTGTTTACTCAAACTACAGACTGAATCAATTAATGAATTATTAATTATCTAATTAATTAAGATTAATAGTTAATTAGAAATTAATTAATTAAGTAATAAAATTAATAACAGATTGAACTAAATTACCTATATCAATACTCCAGACCTACTAAGAAACACTGAAGGAATATAGCATTCAGCCCATGGTTTAAATTTAGGTGATAGCGCAATATATTTGCAAGCCTATAGGCCCAAAAAAAAAAATAACTCGGTGCAAAAATGAACTCGCTGTAGATATCTAATAAGCGATAATTGAGTGGTCAGTTCTGTCACTGACAGCATGTTTGTTACGCCGATCGTAACACTAAACTTCATCACTAACTGCATTACTTATGATAACAAAATTATTATTATTTGTATAAGTCTGCATCAATTTACAAGAGTTTTAGTTCCAGTTGAAATTGACTCGATGGTGCAGGCATCTCTTTTCGTTGTAGCCACAGAGCGGCTTGATCCAGGACCGCCAGCATGTTGATGAGCTGCAAGACAACAAACGCAAGCAAGCCATAAAACGATGTTTTGTGGTGTCTTGTGATCAAATGCCTTAAGTTCGTTTTGAAAAACAAAATCTTCTCCCCTTCTGGGGAGAAGAGGAGCAGGGGTAAAAACAAAATTTTCTCTCCAATTCTAAGGATTACTGGAGCAGGAGTAATGCCGGGAACCAGCCAGGCGTGAAACATATACTTAATTAATCACCCGACACGGTGGTTAGCTGCTTGCAGTGTAGGCTAATTGAAGTTTTCTACTCAAAACAGCTACGTACGCTTCCGCTAATGTAATTCTCATTTTGTGGGTTCAAAGCTGCACACATTAAGCCTAGCTGATGGCCAAAGACACACGAGGGCCCTATCTTCACTACTCGAATAGAATAAGAGTTTCACCACTCAAATACATAATGAGCAGATCAACAACCTGTGTTGCCAAACGTCACAAGGAATCCATCGACAACGGAGTCAATCCATACGGTTTTTTGAGAAGTTGACCAAATAATTAACCCTTAAATCTACACGAACTGCTACGCTGGCAGACAATAGATTTGAATACACCGCTCACTCCCACCATAGGCTCTATATTAGATCCTACTGTTAAGTAGCCTTATTAAGTTTATATAAGTTTTAATAACGTAATAAGTAATAAGAGGCTATGTTTGTAAATACGTTTATATACTAACTGACTTACTAACCTCCGTTTCATCGTGTAATCTGTTAATGTCCATGTTTTCACACGGGTTTACACGTTTTCGCCCGCCCTGATCAGGACTGCTGGAGCTGGGTTTTTATGGCTGGATGCCCTTCCTGACGCCAACCAAATAAATATAATTTTCTGGGATAGCAGCTACCGACACTTGTGTGTTTAACAGCCTTTGCTGAAGGGCCTGTAACGCATGGTTTCATAGTTGCCGGTGCGAGGACCTGAACCCTGGTCCTCTGGACTCGAAGTCCGACGCCTTAACCACTACACCACTGCGCCTCACTTAGTTTATATACTGTACAGTACAAATACAGATTATATAGCAATCGGCGGTGGAAATGTTGTCGTAGGAAACTGCTCTGGCGAACCTGGGGGAGTGGGGCCGGGGCAATCGTAGCGCCGAATCGTGGGTGTCCCTATCAGAGACTGACTGTAGTCTGTAGCGCAGCATGGGCTATCTTTGCTCCATTTTGACTCGATACAATAAAAGAGACTTCAAAATTAACTACTGATTTAATACCAGCTAATTAGCCCTTTTATGGTATATACTATATATAGAACATAACACACAAACCAATTACGTTGCTGTTAAATTTCTTTCCACGCTATTTCAGATTTTCACTTACAGATCTAAATTTCATTTACCTTCATCTAATTGCATAATATTATACGGATGTATCTGCTGCAAATGCCGAGCTGCGATAAAAATTAAAAACACATTGCAACCATTTCGCTCATTGCACGACAATAACTCATCGCTCAATAACAACGTGTCATTGATTATATCTTACCCCTGCAAATCCGGAAAGAAATAAATATGATTTTTAGCCCAGAGCTAATCGGGCTAGTCGTAAAACGCAATTAAAGAAATGGGAGCGGTCCTTTGCTTGCCTCAGAGTCATTCTCCCTGACTGGAATAGTCTTCGTTTGTGCATTCCGCCCTCAAACTTCAAAAAACCAACCTGATTATTTTATGTTGCATAAAACGAATGAATTAACTCGTGTTGATTTAAATTGAATATTGAATAGTCATACCATTAATTCAGGACAGAACCGATGACTTTTTCTTGCTAATGCATCCACCATCTTTGTGAGCGTGTCATAGAGAAGAAAGTTAAAGTGATGGCACACATTGTCATAGTTCAACGGCTTCTGAGAGCGCAGCATCAGATCCAGAGAGTACATCAGCAACTCGCAGCAGCGTACTAATTCCCAGCGCTCAGAGTAGCGCAGTATATAACTATTAATACATAGGAAGAAGCTTGGATGAGAAAGGCCGAGTACGCGTTGTCGCACCAGCACCGCCTGTGTATCACGTCCCTCTGGCGAAAGTGCCTTTATCTCAGCCGCGCTGCGCGCCTCTAGGACGTAGCCAAAGGCAGCGATAGGCTCGACCGTAGGGGGACACCACAGTGTGGCGAGGTCCTTTGTAATTTCCTCCGTGCCAGTATCTGAAACGCCAGTAT
This sequence comes from Chamaedrilus cognettii, assembly GCA_034695025.1. Taxonomy (NCBI): domain Eukaryota; kingdom Metazoa; phylum Annelida; class Clitellata; order Enchytraeida; family Enchytraeidae; genus Chamaedrilus; species Chamaedrilus cognettii. The sequence goes on from JAQIWG010001086.1 coordinate 15,757, forward strand.
CTCCTTCTTCCCCTTCTTTCTGCTCTTTTCTGTCGGCATCCACCTCCACCAAGGCTCGTACCCACAAACTCGTCGCATTCCTCCAGTGCTTCTTTCCCAGGAAGACTGCGCCAAGCAGCAGCAGCGCGTCGACTCTCTCCGCCTGCGTGCACTCGGGTCTGTTAACGAGATAGTCAACGATGAGACGCTTTGCATCCAGGACGGCGGTCAGCAGCGGCGTCTGACCCTCGGAGTCTTTGACATTGACCACAGCGCCTCGCTCGACCAGGAGACGCACCAGTCTGACGGAGCCTTGCTGCCCGGCAGCGGCATGGAGGGCCGTGCAGCCTGCAGCAAACCGGGCAGACACTATGTCATTATTATTAACATCATAGATTACTTGTTTTTTTATTGCATAGCCTATATTTCAATCCGGCGTTCTGCATTTAGCTGCAAGAGAAATTGTAGCTGATGCTTTGTGTCATGTGATGAGAAATTGTAGAGAGAGATCAGACTCGGTTGTGGCGAACAAGAGTTAAATTATAGTTGCCTGTGTACATAACCTATAAGTATTACGTACAAGGAAGTTTTGCACCTACGAGAAACGTACGAGAGAATCACAAGAATTGGTATGATTTCTTGGGTGGCAAAGCTCAGAAATTGTTGCAACAAAGCTCTGAACACCGGTGGAGGAAAGCTCAGATAATAATGTGGCTGCAAAGATTGAACAGAGCCAAATTGCTACAGAACCGCCACTGAATGCATCATACCCTTCAAGTCCCTCTTGTTAATGTCTGCCCCCTGGTCGAGCAGATAGCGCACAACGCTCAACTGCCGCGACCCCTCATAATTTTTGACCTGTGCGTGACATGCACCGATCAGTGCCGTCCTCCCGCAGTCCTTCTGCGCGACCTCGAAGTCCGCTCCCTGCTCGATCAGGCAGCGCACCACCTCGTGCTGCCCCCGCTCGGCGGCGAGGAACAGGGGCGTCCACCCCGCGTGGGAGTCCTCCGACATCCACTCGTCAAGCTATATGCACATCGTTCACAACACCCATGGGGTTCGAATAGTTTAAATTTGTACGGGTAGGCCTGTTTAAAATGAATACAAAATAAATGTATATTTGGGGGCCCGTTTGTTACATAGGTTACACATAACACAAGTTACACATGTAGATGGAACACTGAAACTTACATAGGCTATAAACACGACTTTGAGAGCGCATCAGCAATCAATATCTACATAAGAGTCCAGGCATATTCCATAAAAGAGTTTTCAATGCCTGTATGAATCAAATTTTTCCAAAAATCTATAAACGACGTAATCAGTGCAGTGTACGTCTTTATTATCGTAGGTCTACCTTCAGGCCCGCTAGCACGTGTGCTTGAACGTCCACGACGTTTCCGTCCGTAATGGCGTCCCATAGCGACATCATTGTTGCAATACGTACATGTATGTACACGTGCGTGTAGTTTCGTCTTCTGCTCAGTGCTTGAAATGTCCGAAAAAGACTAGAGGGACGCAACCTGAAGGTGGTGGGGGTGCTGACAGAAAATTTATAATTACTGGGGGGGGGGGTCAAGGCAATGCTTGGGGAGGTTCAGTCTCAATTGGGGGGGGGGGGTTTAACTCGACCCCCCGACAATTCAAGCACTGCTTCTGCTGCGATTCTGCCTGTTATAGGCCAATATTGCTCAATTCACTCGCAATACGCTTATTCACCAAGCTACGATTCGCTGAAAAGAATAAGGCAGTTGTTATTATCATTAACTTCACTGGTACGTGTATTGTATAAGCACTGTGACTGTGCAGTAGAAAAAGCGCAGTGTGGTAATTATGCTCGGATGTGTGTGTGGGCTGTGGATTAGCCTAGATTGTAGAGCAGCTCGTAGCCTCACAGCTGCAAGCAGCTGCTAGGCTGCGGCGAACGATGTAAATAATAAAGACGCCACTCTCGCGTTCTCCCCGTTCCGGAATGACAGAGAATCTAACAACAAAACCAGCGTGCGTCATAGGCCCCCGTGTAGCTTATTGATCGCTATTGCTCCAGTTCTGCTGCTGCACCAGTTTCGAACCATCCCATCATTCGATTTTGCCGAACTCTCCGGGCGATTTTGCCTGAAAACCAAGATTTTTCCATTCCGTGCAGAACTCGTGAGCGGGGGGGGGGGGTGAGCTTTCATTTATTCATTTTTCCCCCATTTTCCCTTTTCAAGGGCTCTGGGTGAGGGGGTTAATGCTCTGGAACTCTGGGGGTGGGGGGCATTTCCCATACTACCTTCTCCACTGCATTATATATTATCCTATTTTTGGGGGGGAGGGACGATCGCCCTTTCCGCCGCTTATAGAGAGCTGTGGAGGTGGGGCGATCCCCCCATCCCCCCACCTCCGTGGATCCGCCAATGTTAGATCTACAATGTGAGGCTAGGCTACAGGCTACTTGTTTGTTCACTGATTGTCGATAGATCCTACTGTATCCTGAATTAATTCGCTCGTGTGATCGCTCGAAGTGCATGAAAAATGGAGGACAAGGACCCAAATTTTGGATACCTTCTCTCTAATGCCATTTATGAAGGCCAAACCGACACCCTGAAAAAGTACGTGAAAGGTGGACTCAAGGTAAACAAATTATTGCTCGGCCGTATATTGTTCAGTATAGGCATTTTTACATGTACATGTACATAATACATGTACATGTACATAATGTATGTACATGTACATAATGCATGTACATGTACATAATGCATGTACATGTACATAATGTATGTACATGTACATAATGCATGTACATGTACATAATGCATGTACATGTACATAATACATCTACATGTACATGTGTTATAGGGGGCTGTTCTATTTAGTGTAGGCTGGGCACTGTAGGCTAGATCTAGGCGTATAGGTGTAGGCTAAGACAGTAGAGTGACTGTAGTGAACGAAGGGTAATAGTGACGTGCAGTAACAGTTACTGTTGTTTTGTACAGCATGTTTTGTTGCTTAGACCTACTACTTTTGCTCAAACTTTATAATTAACAGTTTCACACGGAGGTTGCATAATTTTGCAGAAATGCACAGGTGCAGATCGTGCAGCAGTGGATAATAAAAAAACTGAATGGCTTTGATATTATATATTATATATTTTCTCGCACTTTAATACTTCAGAACAAAATACAAGAGCATACATAAATCGCATACGAAGTAACGAGGTTAAGCAGAAAGAGAGAATATATCCCCGAGAAGGCTTGCGCCTCTACCTAAGCCCTACAGCTCACTTACAATACCACATCAAGTAGTTGCATATACAGTAAGCAAAGGTAACCAGACATGACTAACATATAAATGAACACTCCAAAGAAAGAAATGTGAGGAAGAAAAATATTTATAGCTGACGTAAGTCAAATTAGATAAACATGAATGTTGTAATCTAAATAAAAATAATCTGGATATATGGATAATCTGTAATCTAGATAAAAAATATCTAGTAAAACATTTAAATTTAGCCTCTATAATATTAAAATATACTGGATAGTGGTATACGGGAAATGGAGTCATAGAGTAGTGTTACAGTAGAAGTAGCTGACTTAGTTTATTTATTACCTGTCTATATTTTTATCTATGTTGAGATTCTCTCCAGTTTGAATCCATTTCTCGTGTAGGCGTGTTGTCAACATGCTGGTGCCTATTCGTCTAGGAACGCAGTTTCCAGGACATGTGGATACCGGTGGGGACAGCGAGCGTCCATGTTTAATGACTTTGTAGGAAGGGAATTGAAACTTTGTATCTGTGCTAATTTATTTAGTCCTGTACCCCTAATGCTAAGTTGCATCGCTAAATTGCTAAACTGACGTTCTGTGACATTCTGTTTTATTACCGTTCATGCATCAACTTAATGTGCTGTCGAGCTCATGTCATTAGGTGAAATTTGGATTAATGTTGAAATGTTAATGTGAGTTCTTGTAGTCTAGGCATCGGCCTTGGACACTAGTATAAAAGGGCCGAGCACCGTGAACTAAGGTAGATTCTCAAGAGACGCTCAGTGAACCAGTTTTAAGGCGTTGTGTTATGTTTTAATAAAGTTAGTTCCGCATCAGACTCTGTTGTATCTATTAACTTAAAGTTAGTAAATTAAAGTAAATTAAATAGTTACTAGACAATAGCCGTTTTTTAACAGTAGACTATTTATAAACTAGCCTCCTTTTTTGACGTCTATCATGCTAATGTCCATGTTTTCACACAGGTAAGACGTTAAATAATCTAGTCATAGACTATTTGTATTAAAATACTAACAGGGTGTTATATGTTGTTTTCAGATTCGGGATGAGCAGCATTTCAATAAGGTGCCGCTTGGCTTATCTTTATTGTTAATGAATAAAAAATTTGCATCCTGTGTTATTATTGAATGACTGAGAAACAATTCAGTATTGAACAACGCTGTTTGTTGCAAAAACTTCTATGCTAAGCCAGCTGGTTAACCGTGGATCTGAGAGAGTATTATTTTGTAATCATTATTCACCACTGCACTATCGGTCTGAACTTGAATGAATGCTAGAACGATTGATTGATGCATTGTCGTGAAGATAAATCTAATTATTAATTTATTAAATACAGTAATTTGTTGATATGACGCCGACCTGCACCAGTTACTGTTCCATCATTTACTCTAACTGCTTTGCAGTAGTAGGCTATTGTTGCTGAATGCCCGACTAGTCCAAGAATTTGAACATCGTCATTTCGGTCTTTCTTGTCCATTTTCCATGCTAGCACAGGTTGGATTGCCTGCGACCAAGGACACGCGCCCTCTTGTGCCCTGACTTCACAAAGATGGATTGGAAGACTGATGGGGCTTCAGGGGGAGGAAGTGATTAGGCCGACACTTAAACAATGTAGCAGATGATGACATCGGTCCAGAGTCTGCGGGGCCCCATCATTGGCATATCTAGGCCAAACTAACGCCAGGCCTATAAAAAACTAGCAACTAAACTCTGGCTAGACTTTACCTCCCCAGCCCCGGCAGGTTACCCGCCCTCCCTAACCGCCCCCTACCCGGGCCGCCTTAGCAAGTTAGCACCCCCCGACCTGTGCATCGTCTCAAAGACACTGGGGCGAGCCATGAGCGCAAGGTTGTGTTTTGTTTTGCCCATGGCCTGTTCAAGCATATTTTTAGAGACCGGATGCCGTTTCTGCCGTCCAACCTGCCCAATGATGGCAGCAGGGGCAGCAGGGGCAGCAGAGGAGGGGTGCCGGACACAGTTTACCGTCATGTCCTGGAGCCTCATTCATGTACATTTTGTAAGAAAATCTTAAATTTTTCCTAACTGAAATTTCAAACAAATAAAATTCATCCGTCGACCGCCGTGCCGTCATCATTCGGTTCGCACACGACAATGGGGAGCTTCCAATAAAAAAGATAAGATTTTCATAAGATTCTCTTATGACAATCTTAAGACTAAGATAGCCATAAGATCGCTTCCTGAATGAGGCCCCAGAACGATAATCTAATAGCTACAATCCTGCTGTGCTAATTATCTTGCTGTGCTAATATCGTGACTGTATAGCGTCATGAAAACATGGTTGAAGAGGCGACTCCACTGCTCGTTGCCTGCTGGGCCTTGGAGTACGAAATGGTTCGGTATCTCGTGAAACAGGGCGCGGAAGTGAATGTTGGTCAAAAATGGAGCGGTCAGACCTCATGGGTCTCATGGGCGTCTGTCGCTGGGAAACCAATAAAAAAGGGAAGAAGGTGGACATCATTCGCTATCTAGTAAAGAAGGGCGCCGACGTAAAGCAAAGACACTTGAAAGGTATAAAATAGTATTGGCAAGGTGCTTTTGTGTTCTAGGGGACTTGGCTGTAGATTTATGAAATTTTTTGCAGGATTATCTCTAAGAACTAAGTGCCTTTTTTGTATCATTTTGAAATGAAGCTAGACTCCTTCATATCTCTCAGTTTTTAAAGGTTTTGTAACTACTGAAATTTTAAAGCAGTTTAATTCTGTACCTCCACTACCAAAAAGCGGATGAAAATCGACTCGCCTAAAAATAATTATTTTTCAGAGATGGATGGCCAAAACTCAAAACTCATCAATTTGAAAATAATGTTTCCTAACAAAGGGTTCCTACCAAATGTGTGAAAAATGACTCAGAAGTTATTTTTCCATCCAACCTGTGTGAGTCGACATCGGCATTAAAGGTGTACATAAAACGTCAATGGTGATGACGATGACTTTGGCAAGAAATTTGCAATTATTTGTTGTTGAAGAGCGGCGAGAAGTCTGTTGTTTTGAACAAGTTCAAAGCAAACAACATATTAATTCTAAATTTTATTTAATTGTCAGACTTAGCTTATTAGTCTAGTAGGATGAGGCCACATCCCATGTATGCCCCAGTCAAAAGCGAAAACTACAAGAAGGGCCTAGGTCATTATAACCCAATCATAGAATTAGTGATATAACTCATGATATATAATTAGCACCCTTTGTACCATTTATAGCAATGGGCAGACTTGAAATTTAGTGATTTATGCAAAATGCGGATTTAATGTGTTTTTATCTAATTTATTTTACATGTATTTTAGATATTGCTTTTATGAGTTTAGTTCTTTAACAAGATGATGACATAGCTGACAAATTGTATGGTATGTCTATGCCGTAGGATAGACAGTTTTGTTTATGTTAGTTTTTCCTTATGCTCTGCTTGCATTATTTTATTTGCTGTTTTGTCTCTACACGTTGATGTGTAAATAAAAGATACGGTACTGATAATAATAGGTACGGGACCGGTATTGGAGTACACTTTGACTGATCCATTGCATGTACTGTTAAGGAAGTCACTCCTCAGATTAGTACTGCGAAGCGGAAGTGACGAACGATAATAGAGAATGCTTCTATATAATGTCACTTTCATAATTTTGAGCCAATGGAAGGATGCGCCAAAGAATGCGCCAATTTAACCGATTTATGAATCGATAATTACGTCATTGCTCCATTTCGATTTATTGTTTGACATCAAGTTGGCCGCTAGACATTTAGAGCTCAAAATGGACAAATAAATTTTTTCAGCTGCAACTTTTTAATTTAGGTGTTTTTAATAGAATAATTGCTATGAGCTGACACTATATGGACTGAAACACTAGCATCTTGGAAAAGTTTTTGCTGTATGTAAGAAATGTTAAATTTCAAAAACTTTAATGAATAAGCACCTCGTATGCTTTAACATTGAAAAATAGTTTACATTTGCACCAACGATGAAGCACTTTTACGCAGAATCCACTTGCGCTTCTATTCCCAATAACTTGATACATAAACTTGTTGTAGGTGAAACGGCGCTGCATGTCGCAGCTGCAGTGAAGGATGGTCTCGAGCCTGCTAAAATGTTCTTTGAGCTCGGCGCACGCAGCGTCAAAGACAACGACGGAGTGACGCCTCTGCTTGTCGCAGCCATGGAAATAAACGACGAGATGGTCGAGTACCTCACGAGCAGGCCCGAGTGCACGCTGGCTGAACGTATCGACGCGCTGCTGCTGCTCGGAGCAGCGTACTTGGACAAACCTATCCCTCAGAACCGCTGCAAGCCGCCGTCGATTCCGGTGCCGAGCTACACTGAGCGCGCGCTGATCTACTGGAAACGAGCCCTGAAGGCAGTGGAAGACAGCGAGAAACGTAGAATTCAAGGAAGGGAACAGGGAGGAACTCCAGATCAATCATCAGAGGGAGCTCAAGGTTCGATGGGCAGTGAAGGTCCTGCCTGGTGTCCACCGACGGTGGAGCCAATAGCGGCGTGCGGCTATGCCGTGGAGGCTCGCAGCGTGGCCAACGTGGAAGCGCTCTCGGAAGATGGGATAAAGATGCAGGCGCTGCTGGTGCGAGAGAGGCTGCTTGGTCCTGTGCACTCGAACGTGCTGAAATACATCCGGACGCTGAGCATTAGGTACAAATGGAGCGGAGATATGGCGCGATGCGTCGCCATGCAGCAACACTACGTTGACGCTACGCAACGCCATTTGAAGACGTTCGAATCTTTTCTTGGATTCTCGTTGCTCGTTCAGTCTTTCACTGATGTGCTGGCAGCCGAGAGCGCGGCGTTAGGAACTTTCGGCGCGTGGACTTCCAGTCGTGAGCAGATGGTTTGTAGATACTTTAGAATATCGGGTTGCATGACCATGCATATCAGTTGGATTAAACAAAAAGTTTGGAGTACTTCTTAATATTATTGTCTATCTCTATGGCGTGTTACTGCTGGCTATCTCCTCTTTCTCATTGACCCTGATATTCACGGCCTCACGTTTGGTAATCTGCTTCAATTGTGTATATGCATTTTTGTGTACCGCAATATCTTGCTACCCATTTTTTGGAAATAAAAGCTATTGATTACAATAAAATTTTTGCACCTCATTATAATAATACTACAATAGTGTTCGTCACTAAACTACCAAACAATAAAAATAATACAAATTAAAGCCATGTCTTCGTTATTAGTTAATTAATTAATTAGTACAATTTAAAGACTGCATTGATAACAGGTATGTGTAGTTATGTGCCTAATGGAACTGTTTTGAAATAATTACTGATACTCTATGGTATTACAACTTTAGATAGATTTAGTGCAATCTTATTTCAAGCTAAACTGTGTAGTAGTACTCTGCTTTCACGACTCCATGTTGTGTTCAGTTTGCCGAGATGCTGGCGGTGCTAGACAAGGCGTTGCGTGAGCTCGAGCGAGGAAACAGCGCGGAACCAGCGACAGGACTGTGTGAGACCGACCACAATCAACTTTGTCAGAAGTGAGTTGCGCACCAAGAATTGTTGCTAAAATGTGTTTTATCTAAGATTAAAATATCTCAATTAGTTAAGATAACTCCGAATTAGAAGTTAGAAAAACTCTGAGGTGCTTCCATAACACAAAGAAGGCAAAATCCGCAAACTTGGACAATTACTTACATTACATGTGTTATACTGTTCGACTACATTACTACATGTCTCTTCTGTATTTTTCATGTCTGTTCATTTTATATATCACGTACAGTAGGTGTAGTATACATATCTGTTTCAACTGTCAATACTTACTTTGTGCAATTATATTATTTACTATTGAGACGCCTATTCCATTTTCAGAATATTTCTCTTGAATCACTTTTGAATTGTATTATCTTGTTAGACTTTGCATTTTCCCTAATTTGATACTAATTTGATGACATGAATTTTATGCAATTAAATTATCACCTATTCTATCCTAGATTTACGATCGGATTCATTAAGTTGGACCGGCTTGCTTTCGAAATGCTCAAAATAAATAAAACTGAAATTAAATTCTTCATATAGACAAGTCGTTGCAGTTTTGGATCTTGTGTTGCAGACTTCAGTGCATGCCCAATGAATACATGGAATACGAAAGGAAGTACAGCAAGGATGCTCAAGTCTGGTAGGTCTACCGTTCTATTTATTAAGTCTACAGTCTCTTAAGGTATTATTGATAATTGAAATATTTCAGTTTATCCCCATTATTATATATCCTCTCTCAGGTTGTTGGTAGTAACGTTTCTAAACAACAAATAGGGGTCTAATCCAATATTTAGCAGCTATAGAGAGCTGCTGTTTCTTTAATGATCTGTTGTGTTATATGCATGTCATCTAAGTCTGGTCTGGGGCAATTCACTTGCTGGCCTAAATTTTTAAGATGCATTTTAACTTCAATAATTTATTTTTAAGCCTATGTCTTTAATTCTTATTACAGAGCTCTACTGGTATTTTTTTAGCCAAAATGAACTGTCAAAATAGTTTCGCTGGTGTGCAGCTTGTGTGTGTTTTCTATGTAGTCATCTGATGAAGATCGTTCAGCTGATCATGCTACTCGAACACGCGGCTCGCTTACAACCCGACGGCGCCGCGGCACTGGCGCGTTTCAAATCCGCGCTGCAAGGCGGCGTGTCGTCATTGAATCTCAAGGATAGATGTCGCGGAGGAACCCTCCTACACAGCGCTTGTGACGAGTGCCTGCACACCATCACTGTCAAAACAACCGCTCACGGTCATGGAGGGTGGCGCGGATGTGAAAAAAATAAGATGTATTTTAAGTTTTGTTGCATTCCTAACCCCGCATTCTTTGAGATCATGCTCGAGGTTGGTTTGGATGTGAATGCAGTCGACTTTCAACGCAACACGCCGCTTCATCTGGCCGCTAAGCATCTCGTAAAGGCTTTGAATGGAGCGCAAATGCCATCCTGCACGAATGCCGTCGAAATCATAAAGGCTTTGGTGCGTCACGGCTCCCACTTGGACACGCGTAACTCCGAGGGTCGTACTGCCTTGGAGCTGCTCTCTGAGGTTTCAGAACTGGGGAAGTCGGTACTCGGGGTGTCGTGGCTGGAGGATATCTGTGGGGAACCGTGGACCCACGTGAGGCTGAAGTGTCTGGCTGCAAGGAAGATTGTCGACAGTGGTGTTGTGTACCGGGGCCACGTACCCTCCGTGCTGGAAGCTTTTGTAGGCCTTCATTGAACTCTAACGTGATTTACACAATTGAACCTAAAGTTGCTCTTACTAATTCTTGTAACTCTTTTTCTATGATTTGGTGCCTGGGCGTATCACCTGTAGGTCTGCCTGTATTGCCTGTATGTATGTTTGTTGGTGAAACAATAATAGCTATATGATATGCCAGACAGCTCCACTAACTATGAATCGGATGTCAACTATGTATTGGAGTATCTTGCATACGATTGTGGGCGTGGTCTGAGCATTGTAGCTCAGCATAGATTCTCTGTGACGTCACTGTGGCGTAGTTTAGACAATGGATAAACGTTCTTCTCATTCAAACCAATCTGAACTTTGACCCATGCTGGCGCTACATAAAATAAAGATAAATATAGTTCTCAATTAAGAACGGGTAAAAAACTTTCGACATCACTTTCCGCTCCTAAATTCTGCACAAAAGGGAAAGGATCCAGTTTTGGCCGGAAAAATTCCCCCTACGTTGAGCAAGACGGCCCCACCCCCCCCCCCAAAAAAAACACATTCTTAGCGCGGGCACAGCTGATGC
>JAQIWG010001087.1:0-26757 GCA_034695025.1 Chamaedrilus cognettii
GTTGAGGAGGAGGCTGGAGTGGATGCTTTGCTAAGCAAAGTTGCAAAGTCACAAAGTCACAAAGTGCATTTTTACTAAAAATATCTAACTAGGGGTTAACCAATTTAAATGAAACACAAAAAAAAAATATATTTTTGTATTTCTCAACATTGAGCTCACTGAATTATTTGATTGGCTACTGCTAAGTTAGTGTTATGGCCAACAGAAATCTAGACAGACCTGACGGCAGCAGCAGATAGTGGCACGCTGACGGGTTCAGCTGGTTGGGAAGCTGAATGCTGATCGTCGCTCCGTTGATTTGAGTCTCCGCCTGATTGCTTGTGTCAAAACTGGCCGCGCGGACATCTAGGGAAGTGTAGAAACTCGCCACACTGCTAGAAGTTGGCCTCAGTATCTAAAAAAATGCATCAGTCCAATATTTGGTTTGCAGACGAACTGAATAATAATCTCTTCTATTGGATATCTTTATAGAAGAAATCGTCAAACTCTAATACTTTGTTCGACAAATGTCGCTTGCATGAAACTTTGTCTGTGATTGACTATTTTTTGCTTGACCTGACCTAGTAATGGTCGCATCGACGTCAGTGCATACAGACACGAGCAAAAGTTGTGCGATAAGACATTGGATATAAGTTGAATATGTACATGTAGGCCTGATGATTAATTTTTGTTAAACTGTTATTGATATCACATTCTGGCTATTAAAATTAAATGTATTTAGTCAAAGAAGATATCACAGTTAACTTAACAATAGTCTATAATAATTTACACAAGCAAACTATGACAGACATAGGTTTTAAAACATGTTTGTGAATATAGTAGACTACATGGTGCTTTCAATTTAGCTCATAGGATGGATGTGTGCTCACGGTCTATCTTTAAGTTTATTTATATGCAAACATTTGATGAAATGTTTGCATACGCAAACTATCAGAAAAGTTTATTATGGGCATTAATTAATGAATCTGTTCAAATAGAAGTCCTGATGATCTTTTACCTGTTGATCAAATGTGATGACGACCCTTGAGGACACTGGGTCAAATGCGACACCGACTGCCTTCGGTTCAGTATCTGCCAACAACAATTATCATTTATGAGAGAATAAAGAACTCTTTATACCTGATGTTTCGTTGAAAATCTGACTGAATTACCGATCTAGAGTCCAGCTAGGTTGTATCTTTTTGCAATGCATTTCTGTGCACCCTCAACGTGTCTCGGTCGCGATCCGCTGTCATGTTATGAAGTATGTTACACATTCTATTATTATTTTATCTTGTTTTCCTTGAATTGATTGCTACCGTAGAGTTGAACAATAAATTGATAGAAAACATTGCATTGTATATGTATGACATAGTATTTACTGTATTTGCTATAGTTTTTTCGCTCTTCTGATTTTTTTGCTTGTTGATTGTTTAATTTGATGTTTTCTGCCTAAGTGTCGAATAAAGAAATGAATATAATGAAGCTCATATTGTCTCTGACAGTTGTCGGTGCATATTGGGTACAAGATTTAGAACATAACATCAAAAAAGTTTTACCTGAATTGTTATATGCAGGGAGAAACATTGGGGGTTGGTTGAGGGTAGTTGTTTACAATATAATCAAGTTACCATTACCTAAGTATGATTTCTGTATTTGATGTTGTTGTTGTTGTTGTTGTTGTTAATCCTACCGCTGCATTAATGCAAACATTCCACTTCAATAACGTGCTTCGCATAAAATGAAAAAGCCAGTTGGCTATGAAAACTTACTTCCAAACGAAACACTGAAGCATCGCTGGCTGGACGAAGACCTGTAAATAGAAAATGCAAATTTACCCGACATTACTAAATTGTTCCATAACATCAGCAACATTGTTCCATGCAAGTGGGCTACATTTGCGAGACTTATTCTGCTGATACTGCAAGAAAATGTATCTGCACACCATGCAAACAGCATCCTGACCAACGAGTGTAATATATCATTATGTACGCAGCATTTACATGTTACTTACAGTGTGTGAAAAAAACTTCTACTTGAAAAAGACGATAAAAAAAACAAGACTTGACAAAACATTGGGCAGTAGCTCAAAGGCAAGATCAGGATAACTCGCTTTTCAAAAGCGAGGCGACTGCTGTTTTAGTATTGGTACAGTTCAGATAGAATTGTCTGAAAAGGAACCTTGCGGCTTATGAATGGCACCGGCTTGCTTGTAAAATATTGGTGTTTGAAGTAAAAGCGCTTCAAACGCAAGGATTTCAAAAGCATCGTGTGTTTCGGCGGTTACCCAAAGTCGTCGACTGCTGTGAAGCAGAGTCGCTTGTCCGCCCAGTCGAGGGGCGGAGCCCAGAGCATGACGTTGATGAAGTAGGCGGAGCCATACGTCGCTACTTCAGTCTGACTGACACCTCTGTACACCGGGCTTTTCCACAGTATGTGCGTCACGCTAAAAGACCGTATACAAGACCGTATACAAGACCGTATACAAGACCGTATACAAGACCGTATGCAAGACCGTATGCAACACCGCATGCAAGACCGTATGCAAGACCGTTTGCAAGACCGTTTGCAAGATCGTATGCAAGACCGTATGCAAGACCGCATATAAGACCGCATACAAGACCGTATACAAGACCGTATACAGTCGTTGGCCTAAAGTACTGGTAGAACTAGTGCAAGGCAGTACTCGTAGTACGTAATGGGGGACGAGGATCACTGTATGAACAGCATGCTCGCTAGTATGCCTTGAGTTCATGCTTGTCTGCTTATCAACTCTCACGCCTCAGAATTGGAGTACATCAGAACTGGCAATCGGGCTTAGGGCGATGAAACTAGCGTTCACAAATGATCTCTTTTATACTGCTAGTACGTGATAGTTGTTTTTACATGTCATTTGTACAAGTGAACACTATAAACATGAAATGGACTTTAATTGAACCTCAACAGATGTTTCAAAATTGTCAATATAATTTGTTCGACTATTTCTTTATATTTATTTGTCTGCTACGCTGTCATGTACGTACACAACCTTGATATCTTAAAACTCACACAATCACCAGATCCTTAAAACCAACCACCCCAATGCCAAAAAAAAAAATTAAGAAATCTTATTTTTCCTTCTTCAATGACATCTTCATTGTAACAAAAGTCTAATTACTTTGATACTGTTTTATGATTTCATTTATTTCCTGCATCATCAAGCGCATACTGTCAACAACACTCACACAGTGACGGCGTCCTTGGACGCAGCCACGACCGCCACAGATCCGTTCCCCCTCGCGTCCACATACACGACGGCCCCCTGCCCGGGGGTCGGCTCTATGAACCAGGGGGGCAGACCGCACGGCGCCCCCGTGGCGGCGAGTACGTGCAAGGCCCACTGGAAGGGCACGGAGCTGAGGGGGGTGGTGTAGGTGACGTCATCAGGGTCAAAGTCCTCGAGTTGAAGGGCCACTACGTAGGAGTCTGGGGGAAGGGTGCGATCGTAGCTCAGCGAGCACGTCGTCTGTAGGGGAAGAGATAGAGAGGTGTGACACCATGCATTAAGTATATACATATATGTATATATAATCTTTGTAATCTTTGTATATATAATCTTTGTTTGTTTGAAAATGTGCTATCAAACCATCATCAATCTTTTTATTCACACAAAAAGTGTAGCAGAGTAACCTAATACGAGCATAAATAAACAAATAATTAACTAAGAAATAGATATGCAATCACTGTGACCGTGCAGTTACAAGAACATAAATAGAACGTTTATTACAGTATCACAACGGATATTCCTACAAAGATTGCGGACATGATTCAAAGCTGTTCTAGACATTATGTTTGAATCCAGCAGGCCTTATCGGACAATTTTTGCGTGTCATAATATTATTTTGTTTAGTATGCACACAAATTTTTCAGAATCGATGCACATAATAAGTTTGCATGAAAATCAGAAATAAAATCGGTCTTAACATATTAGTAAACAGACTGATGCAAAGATAGAACTCTATGTAGAATAGAGTTCCGCACAGCTTAGAGAGAACACTGTACAGACGTACGGGGTCGAGGACGGAGTTGGGGACGGCCCGGCAGACCCCCGCACACTCGTCCCTCTCCCCCTCCGCCCAGCGACACCTCACGACGTCCCCCGGGTCATCGTCCACCACTGGGCGAAGGAAGGAAACTATCCATTTTTTATATCCCGATACAGAACTTTATTCCCCATACGGGGGTACAGACAAAGAGATCTATTACTTTGACATATTGGTTACTTGCGCAATGGACATTGCATGATTGCAACATGTAATAATGACAAAAAACATAAAATGTTTAATAACATTCAAAATATTTATTATATATATATATATTACAGTGACAATATATTTATTTTTATATATTTATTATACTATATATGTAAAACAATTTAATCTAAATCATGTTAAGACAACCTAAATATACAGAATACAATTTGTTCATATTAGTGTAACTTAATTCCTACTTTAATAATCACTAGGCTAAATATTAAAGTTTTAAAATGCCGTTCTACAACATCTAGAATGTATACAAACAGAATGTATGAAGATAAAAATTTCAGGCCATTCCTGTATATGTCATTTTCCAAAAAGATTGGCTACATGTGCAAAACGGAAAATCACTAAGATATAAAATATGCAATAAATAAGCTGAAATGAAGAATAATCGAACAGAGACAAGGGGCTCATTCACGTAGATATCTTAAGCTAAATCTTAACTTTATCATAAGTTTGCAGAGTTAAAATTGCTTAAAATAAGATTTGCCCCTGGTTTGTAGATGCTGGATTGGCTTGCAGCCCAAAGCTTCACGGGCGAGTCGTTAAAGGCCACTAAAGAGGGAGAGTGGTTCTGTGCGTGCCCCTCCGTACAGAACCGGACTGTAATAGTCTTTATTACTACACACGTCCCTAAACTCTCAAAACCACCACCACCACATGCAGGATAAGGGTCTCTTTTAACCATGCATATTTTGCATGCAATTTTGAATGTAATTTTTGCATGCAACCGTGTTAAGGCGAACGGACGACCGTCATCATGACAACGATTTCCTTAACTGGGTTTCATGCATGTCTTGTTCCATAACTGAGTTGCATGCATAGCTTGCATGAAACCCAGTTAAGGACATTTACATAGTATTTTTTGTAAAATAGTTGCATGCAACATTGCATGCAAAATTACATGTAAAAATGCATGCAAAATATGCATCGCGGAAGGGAGGCCTAACACACCATGGAAGCGCACGAGAGAGGCGCAGCCGAGCTGGACGACGGTGCGCGGCGTGCTGAAGACGGCTCGAGGGGATGAGTTGACATGGCCCGTTCTGCGCCTGCTGCCCAGGTTGAGGGTCATCTGAAACCTCCAGTCGGCGTTGTTCTTGAACCAGCCCTGCCCGTCCCATCTGACGATCAACAGCCGTCATCGAGAAAATGTAACAATTCATAAAGAAAGAAAATTTATATAGAGCTCTGTTTTTTAGAGGGTTACGCAAAAGAATAAATATTTCATCATAAACTGAGTCACCAATGCATGAAATACAATGCAAAGATTGGGTGAAAAAAAAAATCCAAGAAGGTGTTTATGCAAGAGGCATTTAGCGGAGCCAATAGATAGGCTCAGATATTAGATCAGATTTGTGTCAGAAGATATTTACTGTCAATAACTAATCCAAAACATATTTTGTAGTTCAAAAATCGGGATAGAGATATTCTTCTCACTCGACAACAACGGATCCTACCTACAATAATTTTAAATCAAATCATTCATATATTCCAAATCAACGTCTGCATAGCATAATTCTAAAATTGGGACTATAAGAAATGATTAATCCATCGAGACCTTACATCCACATGCATTAGAAACATTCAACAAACTCCGCAACAAGTGGACTTGCCAAACAACACTTAGATCTAGAAACAATCAGAAATTTTAACTTCAACATTTCTGAAAAAAATCGAAAGAGTTAGTGAAATGTAAAAATCACGGATCCATCAACATCATACAATAAACACGTGTTGTTCGACTGACTCAACGACGAACTGCCCGCCGATGCCCGGAAACGTGTACGAGTAGTTTCTCGTCCCCACAAACCAGTTCTCGAGCTCGCTGTAGTCCACGCAGCGCACGTCCAGGTCCCCCACGCGGCCCTGGCAGCCCTGGGCACAGACTAGGTAGCCCTGGGTCTCGGGGCCCCGCAGCAGCCCCGCGTCGATCGTTCGCTGGCTGCACGCGGTCGTCTGACTGTACGTCATGCGCCAGGAGACACGGAAACCGATTTCAACCTGTGTCGGCAAATTTGAATGAAAAAGAGCTTTATAAAATTATATTAATATTTAATTCATCACAAGAAGTCTGCAAGAATTTTATTTTAAGTGTGCTGACGATTGATTGCAGTTGTGAATCTCAAATTGAGCAATACGGTCATAAGAAATGTACAGAAAGCGTGTATTTCAAAGAGAAACGCGCAGTTGTAAAATTCTCTTAAAATATGCCCTGTAGAGCAGGCATAACATATAAAGTGATAACATATAAATTTCTATTTGTCACAATAATGCATAAGAATCAATATATAAAATAATATAATCAAAACTAAAGACACCGACTTACCCTGACTCATGAAAAAAATAACCGCAGGCTACTATGATCCTTTATAGATTGATGACCAATTTAAAACTGCTGTGTAGGACTTCTATTAACCGACGTCGAGGCGTGTATGACGCCAGAAAATTAGTCTCCGACGCCAAAAAACGCACCCCCGACGTCGATTTCAAAAGTCTCGGTATCGTAGTAATTGGATTATAATTATATGCCTGCGACGTCAGAAAGTAGAGACCCTGGCGTCTACAGACGACGAAGCGCCTGGCTCTTGGCGTCTGGACGCCAGAGAAAAATCTAAACGGAAACCCTGGTGCCGTGTTTCCGTACCCGGTTTACAGCCTGGGTGCCGGAGCTTGCTGTGAACCACAGATGTGCTCCTTGGAAGTGAGTCGCTCGACAGACTTGACACACGACACACAACAACAAGACGAAGCAGCATTGCCTTGCTGCTTCCTGTGCCGGTCTGCATCTCATTGGCTTGTCGAAGAGTTGGCCTAGTATCTCCAGTAATTAGTACGTATCTATTTAATACATTTACATGCAGGTAGTCAGCCGGCCTACCGGTAGGCTAAATGTATTCGCAGTATCCGTTTTATGTTGTGTACAAATCCCTTTGTAAACTCGATGGGCCTACGCGATGCACTAAAACACTGCAATGTGTTACAGGTTTTAAATCTTAATTCTTCGGTAGGCTATTCCTCAGCAATCCGATCATAGAGGCTGCCGAGCGTCAACACAGCTGAGCCCCTTTGCGCAGTTTAAATATCACCCATCATAAACAAGAAAATCGGTCATTTGAACTCGCTAATTTTCTATAGGCGTATCATCCCGTGCACGCTATAAATTTGTTTCCTAGTGATCATTCTCAGACAGCAATAGCCTGGGCTGCAATCTGCTCTCTAAATAAAAACTAACACATTGATGGATGCAGCTGTAGGCTACTGAGAGCGTGCTTGTGCATGTAGCTGCCGATCAACTGATGCGGGTTCGATTCCTCATCGACTTTTGCTCTCAGTGTGTCCGCGTGACACCGGCAGTGTACAGTAGCGCTGTTGGCGATCAAGCGTGAACAGTTTAGTGCAAACAAACGCACCTGGAGCTGTGGAGAAAATACTAACGGGACAAGAGTTTGGAATCGTCGCATGGTTGATCTATTTACGGCAACCTTTTCTGCGGTTTTATTATACTTAATCTTGCCTAAATTGTACAGCCCCAACCTAACCTATAACCCTGACTCACAATTGAGTCACCACGTTCTAGCAGTAAATTCTGCATGTAGATCATCGCCAAAAAAATTCAACAGATAGTGCACATCGCATTCATTGATCTTAATTGCAGTAATTGACAGAATATATACAATTACAGCAAGTCACGTCAGAAACTCACTCAGAAGTAAGTTGTGTGCGGGTCTGCAATGAGCTTTCATTGTGGATTTCGTGTTTACGCGACAGTAGGAAGTAATTAAATAGTCAGAATTAGGCCTGTCTTATCAAAGGTCTAGCTTGTAGCTACCCCCTCCCTCCTCCCCCCTCACATCAAAATACAGAAACAATAACACACATTATTGATAACACTATGATAGCAATTCCAAATGAGCTTTTTTAATTTCGTTATAATTGGTCTGGAATTAGTGCACAGCGCGTTAAACATGAAGGCCTATAGCGACGGTTTCTGTGGCGACTGCGATAAACTGACGTTTGTTATCCTAACGAGAGTCTCTGCCTCGAGAAGGAAACAACGAGGCGGGGGGGGGGGGGTGGGGGGGGGGGGGGGTAGGCATAGTATTTAACAACCACAGAGTCATAAGTCACAAGAATATAGCTCTATGCTCAATTTAGAGCTAATTTGATTTAAATTGCATCCTCATATATATAATCTTCTAAGGGTACACGCTCCTTCTGCCCTGGCAGGAGAGGAAAATTGAGAAATCTAAAAAGTATTACAAAATGCCCATCATTCTGACGCCAATTTAAGTAAAAAATGCACGGTTCGAAGTTCTTTTTAAGTTTCTCAACACGATTCTGTCCATAGGTTTCAAAAAATTTTGAGATATTTTTGAGACATAGCCTAATTGTTTTCAAATTAATTTTCCCGCGATCACCTTCCTTCAAAGCAGCTAACGCCCACCGGCGGTTGTCATAATAGCGTTACTATGTTTGTTGCTGTGCTCGACGGCGGGAAATGAAAGGCCGTTTGGCGCGGCATTCTTCCATAGAGAGGGCTTCCTCCATACAGCGGTAGCAGCAGCCCGGGAGCAGTCGCAACGTTGGCGCGGTTGATACGGACACGTTAGCAGTTTGTGACACAGTTGATCATAACAGCAACCGTGGGAGAGCGGGCGATATCGCGAGCCAAGTAATTTTGCATGTAATTCAAGAGTTCGCTTCAGAGACATAAGCAAAACGATATTAGTTCTCAGCGAAATTATCGTAACCGCAGTATAAATTATTATATCATATAGTCTGCTTCGTATCATAGGCCTATTCGCTCTTATTTGAGTTCTGGCTTAATATTATATAATATACCTGGCCTGCAATAAGTGAATATTACAATACCATACAGCAGGGTGTAGGGCCTACTAGTTGATTCGTTTACCTCATCAGAGAGCACAGTAAGAAAGCACAGCAACCATGTTGTCAGACGGCGCAGATATGATCAACCGTGACCCCAACGCACTCAACGGCCATGTCAAGGTAAGAATGATATAGGATATTCACTTTTTATTATTGCAATGATTGTTACTTTGTAAACATTGCCTATATTGAGACTAACCTATGCTGCAGGCCTACATAGAGCCTCCCGGGGAGCGGAAAGGGTTTTGAAACTGTGCGGGCACTAATAATATCAACTGAGGCAAAGCGCGAAACAAATTTTCTGCCACCCCCACGTTTCCCCGTGACCTTCCCCTCTAACGGATGGGCACGCATCCACCCAACCTCTATGAATAGCTATATGCATTGCCGAATGCCTATAGATGTTCTTTGATGCGTTTGTGAAAGGAAAATTCAAGCTATATTTTTTCTTACCATACATAAAATGATATAAGTATAAACAATTCATTGCAAAATGTGTGATTCAGCAACCTGTTGAATGACAAACCAATAGCAAAAAATTCACGTGCCACATTTCTTTCGACGAAAAGTGACCGTTGATTGATTTAGTTTGTTGAGACGCATAATTTTTTTGAATTAGTGTCCACTCCTTGACAAAACGTTTTAAAATCAGTGTCAGATCAGATAATTTTTTGATGAGAAACCAAAAAGAATAATTATCCCTATTTTGACCAAAATATTGGCCTGCAGCGTGTATTAATTAGTTGACGACGTATGGCCCATTCCAACACATCATGGCGCTGCAGCAGCTCTGCAGGAAGTCGTGCTAGTAACCCGCTGCTGCGCAGCTGCAGTCGCACGGCGTACAACAACAACTGCTGCTTGATCAACAACAACAATGGTTGCTTGGGAACGCCCCCTTCCCCTCTCACACTGCACCCCACCACAGTCACACTCCAGTCTCTAGATTCGAGACTGTCCGATTAATAATGATCCTATCGACCGTCCAGTCTCCGCCCAACCACGCATTGACCGAAAGTACAAATGTCGTGTGATTTTGTCGTTCTATCGACTCCGGACCGAACTGACACGAAGGGTCTGTGGCGACTCCTGTCATTGACTACTGAGTAGAGTTAGGGCAGTCTGCTCCACAGTCCACGTTGTGCTGAATGGGCGATCTGAGGAAGCGGCCTTTCCGCAGAAACACTTTTGAAGGAACCGTAAATGAAACGATGTTCTGTACGCAAAATCTTTGCGGGTGCGCCAATTTTTGAACGTTCCCACGCGTCTTTGCCCCGTGTGCTTAATCCTATTCTTGTTTTAAACTCCGTATAATGCTGTTTTGCTAGGCGACTCTGGCAAAAAATAACGCACCAGCCCGCACCAGCTCGCACCAGCCCGCACCCGCCCGCAAAACTAAGTAAAATCGCGGACATTGCCTCTGATAGGACAGGTTAAAAAGAAGGGGTGAGAAAGGAGGTGGGGGAGGAAGCAGTTCGGCCTATTGTTTGCTCATGTCGCTAGGGACGACGCTGCAGCGAACTGATGAAAGCCAATGATAGTGTAACAGTTATTAGTGTATCATTCTTCCAAACGTCACTCACACGAGATGTTTTGTAGTCGCCTTTAACCGCCTACTGATTATATTTTATTGTTCAATGGTCAAATAAAGTACATGTTATTAATATTTGCATACTTTACATGAAGTTCATGTAAAGTCCATTCGCACATATGTCGCGTCGGTGTAAATGGTAAATTTGACTAGTTCCATCCAATTTATTACAAATCACCCACAGACCAAATTTAAATTGATCTAATTAAGTGAAAATAGTGGATTTTTCTGCATGTGCTATATAATGCTATATAGACTCCGCTATATAATCAGGTCACGATAGCGTACTTAGGTACAAAATCGATGCATATAGACCCGTATTTAAGTTTAGTGCATGCACGAAAAAGCCTGCAGAGAAATGACGTCGTAGTTCCATTGACTGCTGTACTGCGTGCTTGTGCTCGCAGCAGCAGCAATCATTATTGCAGTGTGACATTAGCTACCCGCTTGTTTTTTTTTCACGCGCGCACGAAATCACCCTTTCATGCAACGTTGGATCACGGCCTAAATGTGTCCTTTCTGATGATACGCTATATTTGCTCGCACTCGCCAGGTGCTGTTTGACGAGGTTATCGGCGAGCCAGAGGGCGCGCACTCTGCCGAGTGCGTATGGAGATGGTCGTACAAGTGCTTCACGTGCACTAAGAACGCCTGCTACATGTGCTGCACCTTCCTCTGCGCGCTCCCCCTGGCTTTCTGCTGGGGCTGCGAGTTCGCCTGCTTGTCCTTCTGCCACATCTGGTGCATCACGCCCTGCCTCAAGGTCATCATTGTTTCATGCTCTGTATAGTGTATGATGCTGCTTTACTATAGGTAACTGTAATTTTAAACTCTCAGCCACACGCTATCTTCACATAGCAGCTACCATGAAGAAAATGCGCCATGCATTGTAGCCTACATGACTTTGTGCATGTGGACGACACTGAATGGCATGTGTTAGTCTGCGCTGAGAGTGACCGCTCAGCGCCTGTGTGTCAATATTTAGACCTGCTACATTTCCATCTCATGCATGTTGTTGCGCAAATGTCTAAACTAAAACGCATTTGATTTGATTCGATATGCAGGTCTGCCAGATCAACATCGGGTTCGTGCAGAAGCTGTGGGGCTACCTCGTCGCCTGTCTCTGCAACCCCTGCTGCGAGGCGTTCGCGCTCTGCTTCAGCAAAATCAACGTCACCAATCAATAGACGCGCCCGGTGGCATGGCCGCGCTTGAAGATCTGGAGGGGTGGAGGGGGGAGGGGCGGACACGTTTGACAGTTTGACGGCAGCGACCAGAGTGGCATATTGCTGGTTGCTTGTACCAGAACGCTCGAGAACGCGGCATAACAGAAAACTCACGAACGGAGGAAATGGTTATGGTTTTCGAAAGCATGGCTTATGCACATGCACTCATTTTCTTATTCCAAATTCTAAGGGAATTTGGCGCAGTTCGTTCTCAATTGACGTCCCTCTGGGGCACGTCTTCCCCGTCCTCCCCGGTAGTTATGTCAATGGGCGTCAATGGGCGTCAAACGGCGCTATGCAAAGAAAGAAAAAGAAGGCATCTTATGAAATTATTTATTATTATGCGCATTGCGGCGAAGATGATTATGATCTTTATGAACATTATAGAAATTTAGCCTACTCATTCTCTGCCTATTCATTCGTAAATTATTCCCAAAGAAATGACGTTGTACGCGCGCGCATGGCCAACATGTTCTCTCTCGCAGTGTCTCGCAATTTTGAAGCGAAACTCGACCTATCTACCAACTGGCTTAAAGTCGTGAAGGGAATGCTAATTGAAAGTCCATTTTAAACATCTCATTTTTATTGCTCAGCGAAAAGCAGCGTTTTCATTGGAGACCATTCGATTCACTACCGGTACTGTGACACAGCTTAGAGTCTGATTTACAACTGTAATTATGATTTATGAGGATTGTCTAATTATAGATCTCTGTGTTATTTTAAATTTTGACTACTAATTAAATATGATATAGTTAGTCTATGAATACTACGATATTACAATAAATTGTATAAAACTAATTACGTTTATCAAGTTAATATCTGTGAAAAGCGTCACTTTTTATTATCCATTGCCATAGGCCTACGGCACCCCAAATATAGGCCAATCAATCTATGTAGTCTAGGCTATTGCCTAATACAGGCCTATAAACAAAATATCCAGAACAACAATCAAAATTTAGAACTACTCAGAGGCACCAGCAATAGCCTACTGACACCCAAGTCTTGTACAAGGTTAGACCTATTCATCGTAAGACTCTAAAATTAAACTACTATCATGGCCTACAGTGACTTTAGGCTATGACTCCGTAACCTGAAGACCTTGACCCTAGAGCCTCGCTAGCTACACCCTTAGGTTAATATGCGTAGAATCAAAGCTCAGTAATAGGCTGAGGAACATGTCGATGGTTTGTAATATTCCTGTACGTGTAGGCTACCTGGACTAGAAGTATGCACAGCACTAATCAAAACCTGCTGAGACGAGCATTTCCGGCGAAACTATCGTTGAACCGGGCTATGGTGCATGCGGCTACAAGCTACTGCTATTTCTCACCCCCCCCCCCTCCCTCCCTCCTGCACCCATTGAGATCTCGTAGTTATTAACCTAGGCCAATATTGGGTATGGTTATAGTATGCAGATCAGTGCTGAGTGATCCCCCAGGATTCATTTTGAAAATTTACGACGGTCGCACTTCTCAAAAATTTACGTATTTTATCACTATTTACGCCACCTTCTACCAAATTTGGCACACTGAAAAAGTTAAATTTGGCTCATTTCTTCCTTCAATTCTATGATATGTAAAATCTCTCCGCTCGAAAACAAAATCGCATATAATAATATTTTAAATATCTAATTCTCATTATCATTTCAAGTCCCTTATGTCTACCTCGTTTCCTTTTGGAAAACGTTGCAGCCTACTAAATCGCCTTAAGCTTAGCCTATGACCTCTGGCTCCTGGCGCCAACTCCCCCCTTCTTCCAAATTTTCCATAATTGTAGAAGAAGATCTTTTAAATTTAAAGGGCGAAGCCAAGCCGAGATGTAATTTTTGTTTGCCTGCAAAACGTGCAAGAGTTGGTGAGGTTGGAACGGTGGTTTTGTCGAACTGCCTCCCTAAATGCTCCCCCAATTGGGAATTAAAATTCCCAACCTAAATGTTTCCGACATCTGTCGCAATATGCCTCATAATTGCCTCTCGAATGACTACTACCAAATTGGGAAGAAGGGACACAGATAAGTCCTGGCCAAATTTCAGTCAAAAATTGGGGGGACCCATATCCCCCCTGCCCCTTGGCTTCTTTCACTCCAGCTCCCCACCCCTAAACGTTTGTATCACACACCCGCGGCTCGACGTTCGACTTATGCTCGGCGAGCGCGGTGCCCGATCTCGAGCCGAGATGAACTCTCGCAGCGGCGCCAGGGAATAAGTGTCCTTTCGCGTCCTACCGGATCCACCGTAGCGCCAGGGACCTTCAGACCCGTGTAGGATACTTGCGCAGCCTGCCCGCTTTATGTCCTTAATCCTTTGAATCCATAATATAGCATCAGTAGGCAGGGACGCTTGCTACGTAGCTGATAGTTAGAGCATTAGTGCCAGGGAACAAGTGTAGCGACTCGACACCGGATCCTTAAAACCTGTAGCGTGGAGGACCACGTCTCAAGCTCTGCGATCACAAGAAACGTGAGTCTTAATAGGTGTTTTCTCAAAGAATAACCATGGTATTCATAATTACATCTAAACCGTGAGCTGGGTCAAAAACCGGGTATGAGACGAACATGCCGAATAGCTCTTTCATGTTTCACTGCTTTTGGTGATAACTACATAAAAATGTCTGTCGCATGATTGACTATTTACGTTTTCTACTTCGAAGGTTTATCAAGAGGTTTCAAGCTCCGAAGGATGCTTAAATTTAAGATGAAGTCTCCGGCAGTTTAATGTTTTTGCCGGACTATCTTCTTCAGTGTTCTGTCCGATGCCCATGCAGAAGCATTGAATTTCACCAATTCGCTTGTCTCTTCTATATATGTATTACATGTCGCTAAATATCGCCGTCCAAACTGTATGTCTACATGATATACATGATCACATACACACGAATAGGCCTACTAGTATTAGATCAAATAGTACTATGCCTACTAGTACTAGGTCAAATAGTACTATGCCTACTAGTACTAGGTCAAATAGTACTAGGCCTACTAGTACTAGGTCAAATAGTACTATGCCTACTAGTACTAGGTCAAATAGTACTAGGCCTACTAGTACTAGATCAAATAGTACTAGGCCTACTAGTACTAGGTCAAATAGTACTAGGCCTACTAGTACTAGGCCTACTAGTACTAGGCCTACTAGTACTAGGCCTAATGGTATCTTCTTCAGTGTTCTGTCAAATGGCAGATCTTTGGTGTAGGCTACAATCCTTCGACCCTAGCCGATCCTCGGCCCTTCTCTTCATCTCTTTATACGATTCCTTCTCGAGCAGATCGTCTAGCATCCCGTGGCATTCCCGGTCCTATCTTCACCTCCATTCTTCCCCACATCATATCAATTAACAATCCCTCTTCTCTCAATACATATCCAATCCAGTTTTCCTTCTTCTTACTACCATTTCAATAATTGTAGTCCTTGTTTCTCCCACTCTATGTTTGTTTGTCTATAGCCTTCAAGAGCATAATGCCAACGCAACACATATCCCTGTAGGCCTACATATACCTGTGCCTTTGCGTTTCCACGCTTCGCTCAAGCGTAGGATGCTTTCGTTCACTTGCTGACAGCCCAGTAGTTGAGTATTTCATCGAGGCCATTCATTTCCCGGACCAGCCCGCACGAGCGAGCTGGTCCGCTGCGTTAAGCATTTTAAAGCGACACCGCTCGAGTGGGAAGGATTGTCGAAAACTGCACACCGACAGCGTTCGAACCTATTTTTATCCCAAAATCGTTGCACGCATGTTCTTCACCGACTTCAAATTACAAGACTTCAACTTTACCTCCAATGCAGCAGTGATCCTAGAAAGGTAAAGCTGGCTGCACTGAACAGGCTGTACCACATGGGGCCAACTAAAGCTAAAATAGTTGATTTTTGAAAGGAGAAAAAGTTAATAGCGTAATGCTCCATTTTCATTTAAAACCATTAAAGCTACATTGTAGACTATCCAGTATGCAGCCTAGCAAGCGCAATCCTGACCGCAAATTTCGCAAGTGTTTAATGATGATAGATAGGCCTACACGTACACTGAATGTCTACCACCAATAAATGTCTCGCCAATAAATATCTCGCCAATAAATGTCTCGCCAATAAGCTTTTACTGTAAATTTATTGATGTTTCTTTCGCTACAATGGCTTATCATGTAGTAAGTTTAGTATAACTATATTAGATGACTTCGTTTCTTTAAGATTAAAGTTGATAGTTTTCGATTAATGTTGGAAATGGGTTTAAAAGCGAAGATCGGCAATGGCACGTGCAACAGTAAGCCTATGTAAACCTGTGATACATGTAAGCTGGTAGACACGCTAGCGAGACGTAATGCCGCTTTTATGAATGCCAAAGCATTTCGGCTGCAAAAATCGGTTCGCAGTTTTGTGTTTATTTGATGATTTTTAGGCCGGAATACTGAAGTTGCGCCTACCTTCGTGACTGTTACTATGATATCCGCGTGTAGTGTGCATGTATTATGCACTCTACATGTATCCGACTTCTCCACCTTTAACAATTTTATGGCCTATTAATTGCAATTCAAATGCGCGGAATGCATCAAAGAAATTCATACACTGTCTGTCGATCACGGCATTCTCTAGTTATCACGGTAAGCCGTCAGTGCTTGTATTCATGTACACATGTGGTGATTGTGAAAACCTACGCGTCATGTATTGACAGGCGCCTTGTGAGCGCAAACTATGGCTTTTGTGAACTATAGGGAGCCTTAGGTCATCCTGTCATTGAGCTTGTATTTTATTTCTTGAAATATTTTTATCTTTTGCGTTCATCGATGAATTTTAAATAAAAAGAAATAAATAAAATTCGGGTCATAGCGGTATTGAAGTATTATAACAGCCCAATGTATTTCGATTGCTATTTTCGAACAATGCACTCGATTGAAATATTTTCATCCCGGCATAGTCGATTATTAATTGAAGGTGTCATTCTAATATTTCCTCTGGCAAGACATGAAGTTTCATGAAGTTTACTTGTGTTAAAGATTTTGTGGACAAGTGGACATCTTTTGCGCGATTATATGCCGATTATTTATATTCGTTGAGCTCCATCATCTAAACAAGTTTGAATTACTGTGATTGCATGATATAAATAATTCGCCATTATTTAGCATATTTGATATGTTAGGCAATCCTAAATGCAAGCTCTTAGCTCTTCATATAATCGGGTTTAAGCCCTGCTAACCACGTTGAAGGTTACATAGCGGTGGAGGGAGTTTGTTTGGATTTGGCCTGGCTTAGCCTTCGCTTCCACAGCCTAATGTTGTACGCAAAGCATCTTCAGCCATGTCGGAGCAATAAAGCTTAATTAAGAACGGTGAAGATGTGAAGGCGCTCTGCGCGCGGATATGTTTAGAATCTAGCTCGAGGGCCACTAAAACAACGATGAGTTTTGTAACTTTGAGCAATGTTGCAAAACGATTCGATGAGAAATAACCCAGGAATTGAAGCTCTAACTATACGTCTGAAATAGAAGAATTGTTGACGCTTGTATTATTTTGAACTCTCGTTCTGTTTCCATCATTAAATAGTAATTATTAGTTATCCTTAAAACCCTTAGTCGGATATTTTAGTTAAAATGCGATATGCGACTTTGCGACTGCGACTTTGCGTTTGCGACTTTGCGACTTTGCGACTTTGAGACTCCGAGACTTTGCTTAGCACAGCATTCACTCCAGCCTCCTCGTCGACACGCAGCAAGCCTTGACGAGTCTGACACGGCCTTTTTAGTTTTGCCTTTTCGTTTTGAAGCCTTTTTTATCACTTTTCTTCACTATAATGCAGCAAAACCAATGAGGTATTGACGAAGTCATGACCGTGGCTAGAAAGTAGCCGCAGCTGAAACTTGGTAAGTCGAGGTTTCTGCTATGCAGATTCGTTTTATGTACCTTTATGATAGAAAGTTCTTCTCAACTCTCTTGAATATTATCGCTATTATTAGATAATAACTGAGAAAGCGTGTAGCCTAGAAATTGATCCATTTATGTATTGTGCAGATCTGCGGGCTGTGTCGTAGAGTGAATAATTTTTATCGCCCCGGTCAATCCCAGTATGCCGTCCGTTCCGCTTCCGGTTCCGGCGATCCAGGCGAACAAGGACGGGTCTGTAACGATCGAGTACGTGGCCACACAGAGCGGCGTCCATGAGCTCAACCTCAGCTACAACGAAACGCCTGTGGAAGGTATCGCCAGAGGTCCCCCGTGACGGCTGCGGATGCCGAAACGGACTTAAAATAGATTATTTTTATGTTGTTATCGTTGAATAAATACCAACACCTCGATTCGGGGACTTTACATTCATTCTAATTATTGACAACTTGAGAAGGGCTTTAAATCCCTTCTTGTAGTATTATCGTTGAATAGGATAAATATCAACAACTTGAAACCTTGATTCACATTGTCATCGATCAGGATAGAGAACTGATCTAACATCAGCGCGTCACAAACTGATGCGATCAGCTGATCTACATAGTAAAATCTATGTATAGTAATCTGTATGGTATTATGCCCAGTCATAATTATTATTGATAAGGCAAGCGCGTGGTTAGGCTTGTCCGCTAACGCCGCTATGTTAATATTCATGCAGCCAAAATAGTCATGTGATGTCATTATGTGACGTCATGTGGATCCTAGATATTGTTTTCGTTAACTGCGCAGGGACGCCGTTCCGCGTCAATGTTGACGCGTCCAACGGCGGCAACTATGTGTCGGCCTATGGCCCGGGTCTCATCCAGGGCCAGTGCAAGGCCAAACTCATCTTCTTCGTCGCGCGAGGCAACCCTGACGGTATGGATAGACTTATAGGAAACTAAAATTAAGGAGCTAACAATGATTTCAGCCGTGTGACTTAGGGTTGACATGGTGGATATCTGTTTTTTCTTTCTTTTTTTAGTCTTCTCACTAGGTTTATTATATATTTGGTTGTTTGTAACTTATGATGTAATTCACAAATTGTTATTAAGTATTTATTGGTGTGTACAAGACAATTTTAAAAAGTTTAAAATATGTTTTGATGACGACTTATGGCTTTGTCGCTGAACCACTTTTCATTGCTTGTTTAGTATATCATGCATTCTCCCATTTCGAAATCATGAAATGTGGCCACGTGGCAGTACTAAATCGCTAGCGACAAAATAACCAATGAAAGATTTCAGATTGCAGCAGCAGTATTGTTGCTATAGACTAAATACAAATACAATGAAACTTTCAGACAAATGTGCTTTCAGAACAAATAGAGATATCAATCGACGGTCCGACCCCTGTCGACGTGGTGACGAAGGACGGCCAGGGGGGCGTCATGTCGGTCGAGTACCTGCCCGTCACTCCGGGCGAGTACCGCATCACCGTCAAGTCGCAGGGGAAGCACATCCACGGCTCGCCATTCTCCGCCAAGATATCAGGCGAGTGGATCGGTTTGTTGGGTTTAACGTCCGTTTCGACAGGTAGTGGTAACAATAGGGATGTGGCATGCATATTTAAATCACCCTGCTAACGGGTGCTAAGGGGTGTATAATGTATATCATCCTGCTAAGGAGTGCATAAGTGAATATCAATTTTACGTAACGGCTGAAAAACGAAACCTTTTAACTCTTCTAATAATTTTTTTAAATATGCAGTTTGCATTGTACGATGTACAACACATTTCCTCTGCATTGTGCATTCAAATATCACAGAGGGCCAGACAGTCTTTTCAAGTTATCGAGGGGTCCGAATACCCCAGACACCCCGAATCCACAAGATCAACGATGATGTTTGCAGGCGAGGGCAAGAAGAGGTCGCAGCTGTGTATCGCCTCGACTGGGGAGTACGTTCTGGGGGGAAGTGACGTCGTACTCCCCGGAATTGTCGGATTTGTCAAAATTCCGTCCGGAACCCTCGAGCCAATCCTGCTCAAGAAAACACCGACGGGAAAACTAGGTAAAGATTTATTGTACCAACTGCTTGTGGTTTGGCACGTTGCTTGAATCCTGAAAGATAGAATTTTGTAAATAATTATTAAACCATTGGCGCAGGTGTAACAAAAGAAATTAAGCTGCCACAGTATACAGTACGACAATCAGGAAAAAAACAGACTTCTACAAATGAACGAAATTGATTTTATTAAATTATTTACATTATTCAGCGATTGCATTAATTTATTTCTTCTTTTTTTATTCAACAATTTCAGCAATCGCTTCGTTTCAACCGAAGAAGAAGGGAACCTATTCGGTGGAAGTGACGCAGGATGGGATCAAGTTTCCCGGAAGTCCTTTCCAACTCCACGTCGGGGACTCGGAGGTGTGCAGCCCTTCCAAGGTGAAGGTCACTGGGGCGGTGAGGGAAGGGATGGCCAACATCTGGAACGAGGTCAAGATCCATCTGGCGGAAGCCGGTTTGTGTGATTTTCAATTCAATACAGCCTTTATGCGTGCTGAAATGTTTAAACGTAGAGGACTTTTGTTTAGCCTGTCATTTAGAGTATATGATTGAAATTAAGTAAAATATCGCATAGCTTTTACATCATGATATTTAGTGTACGAAGTGAGATAAATAGAATGTGAAAATAGACATTGTAATGATGGTCTGCTATCCTGTAGATGGTTACAAATGCAATTTGACTTTATTAATGCGATTAAATTAAGGATATTTTTCAAATTAAATTATAGGCTATACAGTATACAGACAACATGGCGTTGTTCCTTCAGTTAGGTTTGACTTCATTGGTAATTAATCATGATTTCTTTGACATTTTGAAGCAGTCTTCTTTTTTAATGATAATGTGATGCAAACGACAAATTATCAGCAATTTCATTTTAAAATTCTTAGCATACAGTCGCTGATGTATGGTTTGAAAGTTTCAATTTGGGTCGCAAAACACTGATATTGTTCTGCAGTTTGAGACGTTTGAGAAAGTTTGAGTTTTTGACAGAATCTAATGTAGGCTTAATTATTTATTGCATTATTGAATTATATTGTATGCACACGAAAGTAGTAGAGTTCAACCGAGTATTGAAAGTTATGGCGTTCGAGACATGTACTGTGAGATAGACTACGATCACTAAATTCTAATATTGCACTCATCGAGGATAGAAATTTCACGCTATATAATGTGATATAAACTCATTAATTTATGGTTGTTTCTGTTTCAAACCCGACCGACTTACTATCGACTTGCCTACTTACGTGTATACATGTAGCAATTTTGTACTATATGCAGACTTTGCCACACGTGGAGCTTAGAATAGAGACTGAGTAGACCCAGTAAACGTGTTAACACTATGCAAACCTTTGCCATATGGCATGTGCTGATATATTCTGTGCTGTATTTATGTTGTGTGTATCTTGGAGTCGATTTACCGAGTCTCTGCTAGAAGGCTAGCTGCATTGAGGCTCTTACTTAAAATTTACAAAACATTACTAAATGTTATAAAGCAGAATTTAATTGTCATCATTGCGGATCAAAAAGTTTCCATATAATGTTTGAGCTAACTAAAAAGCTACCTAACCGCCTTTTTTCATCTATTCTGTTAATGTCCACGTTTTCACTTGTATGCATAATTATTTGCGTCATTATTTTATCTGACACTTTTACGTGAAACTTTTTTCGCCGCATTGGACAGACAAACAATCAAACTACATCAATAGAATAAGGGAAGAAAAGAAAAATGAATTACTTTCTATGGCCATGCCATATTAAATCCATTTTTGGTCAGGTTATGGTTCGCTGGGGATCTCGATGGAGGGCAGCACGCGCGCAGACCTGGAGTGTAAGCAGAAGGACCGCTACGAGTACATCCTCACCTACCGACCCCTCGAGCCCGGCATCTACCTGCTCAACTTTAGATACGGCGACGAACACATCGCGGGTAGCCTACTATAAGGGCCGTTGATTTTAGTGTTAAGTTAGGCAAACTACGGTATGTCTGGAGTCTCAAAAAGCCCTAGATCAAAACTGTTCAGATGCAAATTGTTCGCCTAACTTGAAACGGACAGGCGTAGCATTATGCGTGACGAACGACTATAATGGAGTAGACTTACACACTTTTTAAAAGTCGAACAGTCGCACTGCGCTCATTTTAGAAGAAACAGACGTAGCGCTACACATGTTTTATACTAATTTAAACCTCAGTGATTAGCCTCGTTTTCAGGAAGTCCTTTCATGGTGAGCGTTGGTGGCCAGCCATCAGGACGCGTCCGCGTATCGGCCACCAAACAGATTCAAGCGCCCGAGCTTGTCTCTGAAGGAGAAACTGGCCGCCTTGACCTCAAGATACCTGGTGATGCACCCATATATGCTTATTCTTCATGGTCGCTTTGACAAGCGTTTTTTGTTCTAAGTTTTTCTTCTTCTGTTAGTGTGATTTTTTGCTTGTTTACTTATGGAACATCTACAATGGACAGAAGTGTATGATCAATGACTGAAAGATAAAAACTAGATTGAGGAATTAAATGTCAAGAAATTAATTCAGAGAATATGAAAAAGAAGCCTTTTGCTGATTTAATAATTTATATTATGAATTATGTATATGGTGTCAATAGGATTATTACAGTTGTGTCGGTGACCAGGGGCGAGTCCGCTGGACATGGAGGCGACGATCACGGCCCCTAGCGGCAAGACGGAGCTGTGCGAGATACGCGACTCCCCTGACGGCCTCTTCCTCATGAAGTTCAAGCCAGCAGAGAACGGCGTCAACGTGCTCAGCATCACACAGAAGGGAATCCATATTGCTGGTGAACCTGCCGTGATTGGTCATAATACAAATTTAAATAATGGGTTTAGAGTTCGTTTTGGTATCTAGTGACGTTATTGGGGATCTCAAACTCTCGCTGGTTGAGAACATTTGTCATTGTCATCCTTGATTCCCTGAGACATTGCGAGCATAATAACTACAATAATGACGAGTTTAGAGTCTGCTTCGATGTCCAAGACGACATTGGGAATCTCCTTCGCCGTGGGCAACGTCAATTTCGAATTGGTGGAAACACCATACGAAGGGGCACAAGAAAGACACTAGGTTTTCTTAAGATACCTCCCTGTAAATTACCACCGTAATCATTTTGGCCACGTCTCTAAGTCTCGAATATAGGAGGAGCTGTTGTGATTAATGACTGATTAATGGCTGATATATGAGATACTGAATTTCTTTCTAGGAGAATAATGATGATCAATTTTTTTTTTTATGTGTGAACACTGGAAATCTGCATTTATTCACAGAGATTCTTATTTACACAGGAAGTTTTTTTATTCACACAGGAAGTTGTTTTAATTGACACAGGAAGTGTGCTTTTATTCACGCAGGAAGTCCTCTGCAGTACACGGTGGGCAAGACGCCGACGGGTGGCGTGCACAAGATCGAGTTTGGAGGAGCAGGGGCGGAGCGCGGAGCATTTGGAGTTAAAAGTGAGTGAACTTTGTAATTTTTGTACTTAATGCGAAATTACGCTAATAATTAATCTTTAATCTATTACGTCAATGCCGGTGATTTGAATTTGTACTAAGTTAATTAAATTTTCAACCTATGTCGATGCTGTGCACAGACGAGTTTAACATCTACACGCACGAGGCTGGGCCCGGTCAGCTCGGCGTGTGCATAGACGGACCCTCCAAGGCCACGCTGGAGTTGTTTGACAGGGGAGGCTTTGTGACCGTCAGCTACGTCGTACAGCGAGAAGGTTCGTTGTCACTTGTCTTGCATGATTTTTTGTGATTTCTTTGTTGTTTAGTTAGACACAAAGCTAAACTTTAGCTGTAAAGTTGTGCCTGTAGCACGAAAACTATTATACAGTTCGGTTCCATGAGAGAGAGCAGGCACAGAATCGCTCCCCCTTCACCTTCTTTCGTTGCATTTTACGACTCGCCTGGGCTGAAAAGCAATTCTTTGTTCTCCGGCCTGCAGGGGATTGTCTTCTATGAGTATTCCATACGAAGGTACAATCATTGTTAACAATGTAACAACATGGAGTATGCCATTAATTTTGGCATATCGGCCAAAAAATATCCATAAATTATATTTTTTTTCAATAATATTCTAAGTTCAGGTAAAAAGATGCACTATTTTGTACAAAATATCCCAAGAAATCTGGGGAATGCATAAAAATCAGATCCCTTAATCATTTTTACCAAATGATAACCAAATATTCCCAAATCAAGTGATATATCCCAAGCAGTGGGTACAATACTTATGTTGCCTAGCTTACTCCTAGATGTGGAGTCCGTTAACCCCTAGTCTGAAATTGAGTTTAAATGCATTTTGCAACTTTGCAACTTTGCAACTGTGAGACTTTGCGGCTTTGCAACTTTGGAACTTTGCGACTTTGCGACTTTGCGACTTTGCTCAGCACTTAGCTTTGCTTAGCTTAGTGGATGCTTTATCTACTCCAGCCTCCTGCTCGACACGCAGCGAGCCTCGACGAGTCTGTCTGGTATGTTAACAAGAATAAAAATCTCAAAAAGTAACAAAAGCCCCCCTTCATTGACATAGTCAGTGGCATATTGCAATGATATATTATAATAAAAATTCAAAAAAATTCAGATATAATATATATAGTCTGAGTTGGAGGCTACACATTGTCTATAGTGACGTCATGGCGTTCAGAGAATAAAATTAAGTTTTACTTGGCAATTAGCCTACTTCACAAAAATCTCATGAACAATTAGTGTGTACCGGTCCGCAGGTGAGTATACCATAGGGGTGAAGTACAACGACCAGCACGTGCCCAAGTCTCCCTGCAAAGTCCTCATCGACCCGGAGTGCAAAGAGGCAAGGAAGGTCACCATCCACGGTCTCAGGGACCGAGGACTCGAGGTCAGAGATCACCTTAGGTCCTCATGATGTTACTAGACACCGAAACGGACTCAACCTTTTTTTCTATTGTCAGAGGCTCGTTGGATTTCTCTTTTTTGTTGGGCCGACACGTCTTGAGGGTGTGGGCAACAACCAGTTCTTTCCTGTTTGCCATTTCTTTACCCTTTTTTTCTCGGTCTGCAGGTGCAATACATTTGTAGATCAATAAATTTATATCTATGCTGATATAGGTAAGGTAATATGTCTTACGGCGACTGCGTTTTACTTTGTTCAGCGTATGGATGCAGATGGTTAATTTTTTTGTGTGCTGAGTTTAGAAGTCTGACTAACTTTCTATTACTTTTTTGATTGCTGCGTGATGGTTCTTGTTGTACGCATGTTGTATGGTGATAGCCCTCTGATTGGTTACCTGCTGACGGTAACAGGGTTCGTGACCTGTAATTTATCATTGCGTAAAAGCAGTTAGCACATAATTATATGATCAATCAATACGTTTGGTATGCGATATAATTGATGCCAGCCAATGGTTTAGATATAACCTGCTAATATAGCTTGAAATGGTTAATAACTGCTTTAGATCATGTGGACTGGTAATATTTTACTGTTGATATCATTTAAGGCTGTCGTACTTTGACAATAGCCTGCACTATGAAACATTTCTATGCATGAAACTTGTTTGATCTGCAACAACAAACTATAGCATCACTCCCGCCACCAGGTAGACAAGCCCGCCACTTTCACCATCAACCTCAATGGGATCTATGGGACCCTCAAGGGCCATGTGGACACTCCGTCTGGCGGCAAGGACGACTTGTTCATCCAGGAGATCGACAACGAGATGAACACGTGCCGCTTCCTTCCCAAGGAGAACGGGGTTTACTACGTGCACGTTAAGCTCAACGACGCGCACATCCCGGGCAGTCCCTTCCCGATGCTCATCGGAAAACTGGGCGCAGACCCGGCGCTGGTTATTGCCAAGGGTCCCGGGCTGGAGAAGGGAGAGTCCGGTGAGTGGACGGTGATTAGACGTCAGGGCTGGCTCTGTTGTGGTCTTGTAGGGCGCTGTAGTGCCAATAATTCTTGTTGGGTCGTTGTGGCATAAATTATCCAAAGCGACTACTAGCTGGCTCATTATTATATTCACAATAACGTTCTTATGCTTCTATTCATCTTACATGAACTCTGAACTTGAAATTTTGTCAGTTAATACGGCTTATTTCTTTGTTTTCTCTTTATGCCCCTGCCATATTAACTTTACTTTGAAGAAAATGCTGATTCTGTTTAGACAACGACAAGATAAACAGAGAAATAAAGCATCGATCAAATTAACTTTTCAGAATATTTCTCACAACTGTAAGTAAGAAATCATTGCTTAAGATCAGCATTTCAGAATTTGAATTTCTCCTTACGCTATAGTACGCTGTTTATTTATTTATTTATTTCTCTTTCTTTTACATTTTGTGTCTATTTATGTAAAACCTAGCCCTTTAAACGTTAATATAACGGTATCCGACATTTTGCGCAAGCGCAGGCAAGCCGGGCAAGTTCACCGTGTCCACGGTGAACGCTGGATGCGGAATGCTCAGCATTATCGTGGAAGGGACCGCGAAGGTCGCCATCGCCTGCACGGAGCTGGAGGACGGATACGACTTTGCATACAATCCGACCGCTCCGGGAGACTACATGGTCAACATCAAATACTGTAACGTGAGCCTGGCGGGCAGTCCTTTCAAGGTCGTCGTTGCCGGTAGGCTCATGAAATATTGTTAGCTAAGTGTTGAGTTTCTTTACAAGCTATGTTCTTAGCCTGGTAGTTCAGTTATTTTTAGTTGTTGTTTTTCAGTTATTGTTTAGTCTCTTCCGAAGCTATATGGTTAGCATGGTATTTCAGTGCAAATTATATTGCCAGTGTTGCCTATAGTAGAAAAGCCTGCTGAATTTTGTCAGTTTGTAGTGGGCCTAAGTAGATGTAAAACACAAGTTTTACATCTACTTAGGC